>QOCX01000526.1:0-52699 GCA_005959815.1 Sarcophaga bullata
AAAGAAGTTGGCCAGCGCAAAGGCTGTACAATAAAATTCACGACTAAACCATGCGTACATCTCCATCTTTCTAACTACTGTAATTTGTTTCAGGCCAAAGAAAGGCTACAAACACTGTGCGAATTTGATCCTGAGTAAGAGGTTTACAACTTCTAACATAACTATTCCCTCTGACAGCTAAACGGATGTAATTTCAGTCTAGACTGATTAACATATGCCTGGTAATAGTTTTCACTTTTTTTTCGTCATAATATGCCACACCCGCCCGCAATCACTTCTAAGTTCTCCGAGCTTAAAAAAAATAAAATTTATTCGGTAACGTAACTACCGATTAAGCAAAGAGCCTTACCGCTTAAGAAAATTTTGTTTAAAAAATATGGCTTGAAAGACGGTTGCATTCAATTAGCATTATGCATTTGCATGGCTAGTAGTTTAGGATCGAAGAATGAAATCTTATGCTTACTGTTTGTGAATATATTTCATCTAAACTCTTGAAGCCCAAGGAGTCTTTGTCAATAAATAAGTTAGAGAGTTAGACGAATTGAAAGACCTTTAGTTAAGAAGAAATTAGAAGTAAATTCCCACAGGTGGAGTTCTATTCAGAAGATCAGTTGGTACTACTTATGGTATCAAGCATTTGAATCGGTAACAGTAAAACATAAGGCTTGAAATCGTAAGCAATTTTAACTAGACTTCAGCGGGATTAAAAGCAAGCAAGGTTGAATACAATTTGTTGAAGGTTGCAAGCAAGGTTGAGTACAATTTGTTGGATTCGCTATTTACAACAGATCGCTGCGCTATGTTATTGGAGGCATGAACTGCTTATAATAACAAAAAAAGAAAAGATCATTTCTATTCGTGTCTTTGAATAGACTTATTCAGACTGATTGACTAGCCTGTAATCCATGCTTTCTCCTCCTGCATAAATAAGGCATTTCAAATGCATTCGTTAAATCAGAAAATTTGTAATTCCTTGTAAATTTTTCCATTCTTTCATTTCTAATTCTTTCATTTTGTCAAACCACAAAGATTTTAATTTTCAAATTACAAAAATAATATTCCACAAGTAATATTATTATCAGCAACAACAACAACAACAACAACAACAACATAAACAAACAAACAAAACACAAATAAAAATCAACTTTATTAATAATAATTTCTGGGGATAATTTTTTAAAAAAATATTTTCATATTATTTAAGATTTCGTTTTTCTTCTTAATTCTCTCGTTCTGAAGTTTCTAAAAATAAAACAAAACGAACTTCCCCACTTTCTACGCAAAGCAAATGCCAGGGCCACCACATAAATTCTCTGTAATCAGTATCCCAAAAAATAATAAGATTTTGTAGAAAGAGAAACAGACAGAGAGAGAGAGAGAAAGAGAAAGAAATATTTTAACTTGTAAAAGACACTTTGAACTAACAACCTAAAGAAAAATAAAATTATAAGGGCAATGCATGTAGGGAGGATGAAGGGTTGAATGCAAAACCAGCCTGCAACTAAACCACTCTCTCTCTCTCTTTGTCTACACGCACATCATTATTTTCACTGCATAAGAATTAAAACTTTTTAAAATGCACTCAACAAAAAAAAAAAATAAAAAAATTCTGTTTTTTCTCTTGGTTTTTTGCATTACGTTTCAGCGCTGCGTAGGAAGACAGAGATTTGAAGGTATGAAAACTATTTAACATATTAAATATGAAAAACAATGCATTTTCTCTTTAATGAAGGCGCCATAGTCTAGTACGTGGTGTGTTGGCTTATTAGAAATGAGGCTGCGAATCAAAGCCCAGGTCTCCAACAAAACAAAATTTAAAACAATACGTCTTCGGCAACCGCCCTGACGCCCTGCTGTGATGCTTATGGCAAAAATTTTGAGTGTAAAATAAAGTTGCCATGAAAAACTTTCTCAAAAATCTGTCGTTCGGAGTCAACTTTAAACTGCCGCCACTCATGATTTAAATTAACACACACAACATAAGTGGTGTGAGAAGCTACGTCATAACCTTGACTGAAGGATTGTAGTGACTAATTGTGTATGGATGTGACGTTTTTTGCCACAAATGGCTGGCACAGTTATTTTGCTTCCCGAATATGGTTCATTTATATTCTTTCTGGCAACTTCTAGAATGTTATTGTTATTTTGTTATTGTTGTTGTTGCTTTCATATTGTAGTTTTTATTTATCTTCCCTGGTCTTTTGTAATTTAAATTGATTTTCGTTTGTTTCTATTCCATACAGATGAAACAGTGTGACTTAGATTCCCAGATAATTACGGATAACATTTCACAGATTATGCATACATACATACATAGTTGGTCATTACAACCCTGTAGCCAGGACTACAACCCAGCTTCTCATATCACTCACGTTGTGTGCGTTAATTGGAGTGGAGGGACCTACAGTTTAAAAACGACTCCGAACGACAGATGTTTGGAAAACTTCACATGGCAGTTTTTTCTGAAATCAGCTGAGAGGAAGTCGCCTATGAAATATTTTTTTCATATTTTCGCTTTGTAGGAGATGTCTGAATTGGGATTTTAACCGTGGCATCATGTCTAATAAGCCAACGCACTACCTACTAGACTACAACGACTTCAAAGACTATGGCCTTTGAAAAATTATGGGAGGGCGTTGTCAATACTAGCCAATCTAACGGAAAGAACACAAGGAATTTGAAAAAATGTATTTTAATTTCTTACGCAAACTCCTTACATCTCCCTACACTCTATATCTTTACCGATATTCGATAGCTTCGTTCCCGTGATTGCATAGTCATGCTTCTTACAATTAATCCTTACCCGCAGATTTTACTCCTTTATTGCCCTTTAAACAGGAAATAATTCGAGGGAGATAAATCATGCAATAAACTGGCATATATTTAGCACCAGAAATGTCTAGATCATGGCCCGGCTATTTAGAGAGCCTTAATCTCAATCAAAATTAAAAAACAACTTCTGGAATTCATACAGGGTTTGGTTTTGAAATGGCTGAGCCACAAACTGACTCAATAGCAGTTGGATTTTTTAAGATTTCCAATTAAATGTTGCCAGGATCCTCTGGTAGAATTCAGAATATGTGTGAGAAATCTGGTCAGCATGTAGAGAAGAAGAAAATGTTGTCAACTAACACCAACTGGCTTCACTAAGCCTTTCTGGCACTAGAAGAGCCAATTGACTTGGAAGTGGTTACACTAAGAACCTTTTCTAAAACCTGCTTTGCCTCAGTTAACAGTTACCATCACCAAGGATTTATTTGTAGACGAATATGTAGGCTTCTATCGAATTGGATAAGCTGATCTTGACTTCTGTTAAGGGAATCTGCCAAATGTGGCTTTATTATGCAAACTGCTTAAGAAGTCTAGTTATGCTCACCATGTCGACTACAAAGATCTTCAAATAATTCCTTTAAAGTCCTGCCAAACTATAAATAGCATCCCTACTACTCGACAATACTGATACGCATCACAATGCTAAAAAAACAGCGGATGTCTGACATTAAACACACAACACAACCGCAAATATTTTGAACTTAAAATAGTGGCAGCGTATTAAGGCATACTCCTCCCTCTTACTGCCATAATACAGAGCGAGCAGAATATGGCTAGAGTACGATGCAGTAGTGCGTCTGATTAAAATTCGCAACAACCCACAGAGACACCCTAAAATTTGCTTTGCTTTTGGCTGGCATGGCGTCTTCTCTTGTAGTGTGTCTTCTAGCGCAGATGATAATGAGCCTGTGGTAGTGTGTCTGGTTGAAATTCTTAGTGCACTCATGCTAAACTATCACTGCTAACAAGGAACATAATAATGATGTTGTTGCTGTTGTTGTTGTTTTTTTTTTTATCATATTTTCATAGAGTTTTGGAGTTCAAGGCAATGCCAGTGTGACATTATTAAACAAACCATTGTCGAAAGCAAGAAGAAGAAAAAAAACAACAACAACAACAACGAAAAGAAAGCGAATAAAAATATTAAAAAATAGAAGAAATTAAACCAACAACAGCAGAATCTTGTTTTTTTATTTTTTAAATTCTATGTAAGTATCTATGTGTGAGTGTGTGTGTGTGTGTTTGTTTATTTTAAGCTTGTTTGTTAGTTCCAAAGATACTTTCAGATCAGTGGGGTTAGCATACACACACACACACACTTATCGTCTCCTTGTTTTATGTAGTCAATGCCGTTGTCGCTTTTACTGTCGCGCTGCCCGTGAATTCTCTCTCCTTCCCTCTCCCTATCTCTGTTCATTCTAAAAATGAAAAGAAATTTTCGCTTTTTATTCTCAATTTTAAGACGCTTTTTTTTTGCAAATTTTGTGGACTTTGCTCTGCAGCACCACCACAAGAACGAAAAAAACAAGCATTTTTAGCAGCTTCTTCGAGATGGCAATTTCAATTGCATGTGGAGAGTTTTTCGTTTGTACTCCCCTCTTTAATTTTATGTTGTTGACGTTGAACACTCGATGAAATTTTATTAAAGTCCACGAAAAACATTATTTGGAGGTTATTTAAGGAAGAGTTCTCAGAGAAGGTTTTCATTCTTATTCGAATAATAGATTGAAGCTGTACAATGCCATTGTAGCTCCTGTTACAATTTGCTTTCTTGCCTAATTGGCCATTACAACTGTTTAGTCTTGCTACAAGAATGAAAACGGAAACTTGGTTCCAGGTGCTGAGATTATGGAGACAAGACGTCTCTACTATAATAAAAGGCGATGACGGCAGCAATTCCACCTCCGAATGTAACGAAACTAATCGTGGATGACGGCGTGGCCATGAAGAGATCAAAGTCGCTATTATGCCACCTAAGAACAATAAAGCTGCAGACCCTCATGGCCTACCCGCAGAATTTTTTAATTGCGCGTTGGTAAGGTGCATGACCCGGCTAAACGTGACAAACGACTAAAGAATAATAGGCCCAACGATTAGAATTTCAGTGCCATCTGCCGTGTCCAAAAGAAGGCAGATATACGCCAATTACTGGAATGTAAGCCTTTCCCTATTGCATACAAAATTTTTATGAGAGTATTGTGTGAACCACTGAAACCACTTGTCAAAACGTTGATTCAATCACTGAATCAGTTTGGCTTCAAACCTTGCAAGTCCACCATCGAACAGATCTTCACATTACGTTAAGTCCTGGAGAAGACTCATGAAAAATTTTTGTCGACTATAAAGCAGCTTTCGATAGTCCCATAAGGAATCATGAGTCAATGTTTGAACTCAGTATACCTGCGAAGCAGATAAGGCTCTGCAGAATGACGTTTAGCAACCACTGCTGCTTCAAGTCAAGTTAGAAATGAACCTCACTGAACCTTTTAAGACCGTGAGAGGTTTCAAGCTAGAAGATTAAGCGTTGTCACACAAGAATCCAACAAGATGGGTCATGAAGGGCGTATTCAGTTCCAGATCACGCCGATAACTACATTTTCAATATTTTCAGTGAAATTATCTCTTTTGGCTGAGAGTAAGCGTGTGATTACTCTTGTCAACAGGTGCTGTCTCTCTCGTACCACATACATAACATACATAATTGGCCATTACAACCCTTCAGTCACGATTACGGCCTAGCTTCTCTCTCGTACCGTAAAACTCAAAACTCACTCATCCTTTCCATGCTTCTTTATGGCACAGAACCATGGAAACTATTCCCCATCGAATCAGCGGGATTAAGAGTGCTCAAGAAAAAAAATCCTACGAAAGACGTTCGGTCTCGTGTGAGTTAGCAATGATTTCCGCATCCAGTTTAGTAATGAGCTGTATGAGCTCCTCAACGACATGGACATTGTGCATTGCATTAACATCCAGCGGTTGCATTGGCTTGGCCATGTAGTTCGGATGAAAGAAAAAGTTTCGGCAAGATGGGCATTTGATGCGGGGATTAGAGAAAGTCGATGTAGAGCACGTCTTTATCTGTGTTAGAAAGCCAACATTGAGGAAGCTCTGTGATCAACTGTCGTTCTTGCACGCCTTCGCCAAGAAGCAGAGGCGCCTGAATGAATGTGTTAAAGCAGGCCTCTTTTCCAATTCTTAAAGCGTTGCAACCATTAAGAAATTATGCGAACTGTTTAATGCCTTTAAACTATGATGCATGAGTGTAAGATGAAATGCTAACAGCCATGTTATTATAGAATATTTAGACTAGTTTAAGGTCCACGGGTCTATTGGTTTATTAAGACGCCATGTAATTATAAAAAGCGACTAAAAACGAAACACTGAACACAAGAACACAAGAAGAAACGAAATGAAAAACTAACAAAGGCAACGGCAGCTCAACTCATTGCATGGCAAAGGATGAGTGGTAAGAGTATAGAAAAAAATGCATTAAACACACATACATATACACATGTACGTGTGTATGTACGTATGTATAGAGTTAATATCAAGAGAAATTTGCTAACGGGAATTTGCATCGTTATTTTTAGCGACAAGTGCTTGCAATTTTCTTCGTATTTTTTCTTTCTTTTTTCTTTTTCGAATACATTTTTAATGGTGTGTGTATGCCTGTATGTCTATGTGTAAGGGTTTGTATGTAAACTTTATGTATTTTTGCATGCGGTTCCAAAGTTCTAACGTATAGACAGAAAGCGAGAATAAAAAAAAAAAAAATTAAAAAAGAAATGCCAAGAACTGTTGCCTGCAATAAAACCATGATGATGATGATGATGATGATGTTGACGATGATGAGCATGAGTAAGATTTTGGCTAAGCCAGTTGACTACATTGGCTGTATGGCTGGATGTTTGGCTGGCTGGCTGGCTGGCTGTAGCTCTAGATGTGTTGTCTTGTCTGTCATTCTAGGCAAAATGTTAAGTACATCATGCCATATAATCGGGCTAAAAAGTAAGTGCCTAGCAATGCATGCTAATGCAACTAAATGTATACGTATGTGCATGGGCATGTATATGTATATATCTGTGTGTGTGTGTATGTGTTTGTAAGAATATTTGAAAAGTGTTATGGTGTTTGTTTAACAGACAATATGGCTTTTGGCTTTATCGCTGCCGCTTTACATGTCGCTAACGTTGTCTCCATGTTTTTTTCATGTTGCTCTGCAGTCTCTTTATTTTTTTCCAATTATACTCTTGATGTTCTTGATGTTCTTGTTGTTGTTGTTGTTTTTGCTTTTGTTTCAGAATAAAGTTTTTAGTTTTTGTTACTGCAAATGACTTTGAAAATGTTGAAGAAAAAAGAAATTTCCCGTTTATTTACATCATAGCCAGGGCTATGCCAACAAGATACAGGGCAAGTGATTGTATACTCGCTGAAACTCATACATATTTATAACTGCTTTCTATGTGTGTGTGTGTGTGTGTGTATATGTTAAGAAATTGACAATAATTATAAACAGTTTTCCCTTTCCTTTAACATGTAAATTTTCTCTCGAGTGTTGTTTTTCGTAAACCATTTTAGCGTTCGTTATAGCCAAACATCTCAATAATATTGGCTGCGATAAATTTGAAATTTAATCAATCGAACTTAATTTAGCTATAAAAAGGGAAATGATATGAAAAACAAAAACAAAAAACTAAAACAAAAATAAAAAATAGTTGTTCTTGAATATACAGAGAGAGAGAGAGAGAGAGAGAGAGAAAGAGAGTGAGAGACAGACAAAGTTTGCATAGCAAAAGTGTAACAAAATCTTTGACAGCTTAAGCAATTGATGAAAAAGGATGACTGAATAGAATAAAAAATAAAGAAACTTGAGGCTTAATTTGTACTGTGTGTAGTGGTGTTAGTCGTAATGTAAAGAAGACTTTAAACTAACAACTAACAATGGGCAGGTTAATTAAGTCAATATTTTATACTTAAAACAGTCTGAATCTGTAGAATACTGTTCTTCCCTGTTTTTATTGCCTACAAATAAGCAGAAGGCAAGATGAACCCCAGAAAATGATTCCATTGATCACTGCCAGACCTATAAGTCCTTCACCGGTAAGCAACGATTTTATACCAACGCTCTCTACCACCTCAATTATTCAATATCCTGTTGGATAATACCATCAAGCATGTCTGTACAGGGACAAAGAAACTTACTTTGAGTCCATCACTTCTATTATGCCGAGGGAACTGATCTGCCCATTCTACATGTTTCCAACATGACACAAATTTGAATATCCGGAGATTTAAAGGCATGAAGTTGGTCTTGAGTATATATCAACAAAATCAAAGCCCTAGAGAGCATCATGCCAGGGACTTACTAGTCGAATCGGAGCACCTCACAAATATCAACTCTGTCATATGAAAGTAAAACTATACTAGTGTTCTAGTATTCGCAGTCCAAACAAGGCCTCAGGAAAGGGAGGCATCCCAAATGGTTGATGTAAGTTGCACAGAAAACAGTACAAAGAAATGTTTTTCAAAATTGTATCCAACCATCTGAAAGGAGGTGTATTTGAGGATGACTAGAAGAAGTAAAACTTTACTAAGCCGACCTATGATTTATTGTACTTCTTCAAACTTTATACAAAATCCCTATATGAACTTCTCAAAGCCCATCGCTTTGATAAATTCCGATACTGGTCGGCAATTTCCTGCCAAGCACTTGATAAGCATACACAACTGTTTCTTCTTGGGATGCAGTAATGCCCCACATTCTCATCGTCATTAGAACATACATCTCAGCACAAAATAACCTCCATTCTGAATAAATGTTACCCTGAATTAATAGAGCCCTACCAAAAGTCTGGTTACCAAACCTGGATTATTTCTGCATAGTTTTAATACACGACCTGTTATTGAAATTTTGTGTGCTTCAAACCCATCTGGTTTGAGAATATATTGTTTCCCTATCTTTATCTTCTTTTCATCGACATTCGCTGCCATTCCACAGAAACATTCTGGTCTCTTCAGTGGCATGAAAGCTGCCCTCTTTGCAAGCCCGAAGCCCACAAGACTTGGCACCCAGCAAATGGTTTCCCTATTTCTTTTATCTTGCTGACCTATTTCTCCAGGGTAGTTCTTTCCTGTTTTCAACTTAATCTCATAAAAACCCAGTGCTCGACTGGTAAAAATAAACAAAACTGTTCCATTGTATTCACCTCCTGAATATGTATCGAGACGATTGCTTAAAAAATGAATTTCTAGCGTTCAATACTAAGGCTGAGTGAAATATTAGGGGCGTTTCAGTTGTACAGGCATACACTCGAAGAATGAATCAAATTCAGATTCAATAGAAAATCTGGTCAGAACGTCGTTTATCTCCATGCTAATGTTGGGAACTTGAAAAATGTGAATTGCCTCTGATATGGGTTACCTTAAGAATAGCATCTCCGTTGTCCTACCATCTAAAGATATAACGGGATATTATACTTGATGTACGTGAGTTGTCATACCGTGAATTGAAAATGCTATATTGTAGTCGCCGTAGTAGGTCTAGTACGTCTAGTAGGAAGTGTATTGGCTTATCAGAAGCGAGTTCGCGGTTCAAACCCCAGCTCAGGTATCTTGGACAATACGAAATATGAAAGAATATTACATCGGTGACTTCCTCTCAGCCTCTGAGCCATGAAAAATCAACACTAAACTGCAGATCACTTCACTCGTGGATAAAATAGCACACACAATATGGGTGTGGGTAAGAGCTAGGTTGTAATCCTTACTAAAGGGTTGTATGTACAAGGATTTCTTTTATACTTCGCCCGGACCAACGTATATACTTGACTTTTGTTTCATTTTTCAACTTTAATTTATTTTAGGGCTTTGAGTCAGTTGCCTTAATTAAGTTTTAAACTAATGTAGCAAGTTCTAGATTGCTAGGGGTGCCACATATCGTTACCTATAAGTAACGCCCACTGTGAATATGTATGGGAATGTTATATTAAGTGTAATAATGAGATACTTTACAGAGATACATGCCAAATAAAAGTACTTTTCAGTGTTTCACAGCGACTTAGAACACAAGTCTCTCAGTCTGTAGTACATTGCCAGTAATTTCTTAGAACACAAAATCAATAAAAAAAAACTCATTCAGAGTAAACGTAATTAAAAATCTCTGCATAAATTATAGATTTCTTCTTACAAACCAATTTAAATTATGAAAATTGTATTGATGTTTGGCCGCTAACTCCTCCTACGGTTAGAAGTAATGAACAGAGGACAGGGGCAGATAATATCTTGCATGAAATAATTTTATTAATAGAAACCCTGACTGACATTTTAATATGAATATTGATAAAGTTTTTCTTTTTATTTTTTCTGCTAAGAAATTTTTTAATTTCCATAAATAAGGAATGAAAGTTTTTTTCTTCTCTTTTTCCTCTCATTTGCCCGTCTTTTCTCTTCGTGCCCACTTCATAAACATGTCTGTCATTGTATTCATTTATTGGATAGGATAGGAAGAGATATCGAGAAACGGAAATTTAATTTCAAATATTTTTACACGCAGACACACTGCAATAGGAAGCCAACTGTATAAGCAAACACAACACTGCGTACACGTATGTACATACAACGCCAATATGTTGTAGCGAACATGCCAGAGAGTTTTCCTATCAACCTTGAAAGTGTTCGAATGGAAACAAAAAATTGAAAAGAAAAAAAAAAAAAAAAGAAAAGTTTTCCTGTCTCCACAAATCCACAACAAACTACAGATACAGATACAGCTACAGCAACAACTACAGCTACAGACAGCTACAGATGCATGAAATACTTTTAAATAGTTTTGCATGCGATTGCATTGGAAGATAAGCATCAAAAGAGGCTGAAAATATATTTCTTTGAAGCTTAATACTGTAAGAAGCGTTTGCAAAATAAAATTTCAATAAAATTTTTTATATAAACCGGGACCAGCTAAGCCCGCTAAGGGTTAATTTCAATTTTTTTTTTATAATAACCATGAGTCATATGCAAAATACATGGTTTTTCAATTCATGTTGATTGTCAAGTTTAAACCATAAAAAGATAAATGAAAGTGTAACGAATGCTAGTAAGACAGGTAAACAAGTGCGGGGAACAAAAAAACAGGAACAAATCGTTTCATGGTGACAACTGTAGGAAATAAAGTTCGTTTTGATCTTAAAGTCAAATAAAGTTACTTTACCCAGTGCTTAAGACTGTTTAAAGCTAATATTATGAGGCTATTCTATAGAAAAATCAATTATTTGTACTCCTAGAGATCGAACTACAATGGCGTACTTTATAATAAAGTACCGAAAAAGTACGTCCCAAGAATCCCGGTAAATTTACAGAACAACTTATGGGAGTTTGAAGCACATGATTGATAATGAGCCCTTTAAAGCTAAACGAAAACTGGCTTTCTATCAGCTCAGCTCGGATTACTTGGTATGCAAAGTAGACCAAGAGCGGTAACAGTTTTGTTTCGCATCAAATCATTTCCTTTTAGGCTATTTTCAATTCTAATAATCTTCTCCCTTGTCATCTGCAACTTTAAAGATTCCAATCAATTGCTGTCTCCGGCATATAATATCGGGAACATCTGGCCAACTCAGTGCCATTCTCCTCTTTGTATCTTCGTTGTAACTTCTATTTTGCAAACAGCAAGCAAAATTGACACCAAGCCGTCGTAGTCTAGTAAGTAGAGTGTTGGCTTAATAGACGTAAGGCCACGGTTCAAACCCTAAGTCAAACATCTCTAACAAAACAAAATAAAAAAAATTATTTCTACTGCGATTTTCTCTCATCAAATTTCGGGCAAAAACCGTGAGTGTGAATAAAATTGCCATGAAAAAGTTTCTCAAAAATCTGTCGTCCAGAGTCGACTTTAAACTGTAGATCCCGCCACTTGAGTATAAAATTAATATACACAACATAGATGGTATGTCAAGCTAGGTCGTAAATTTTGGGAGAGTACAGTTGGATTTTCATTTGAATATCCATTTGAGGATGGAGTGGACTGTACTGCTTCAATAAGATTTTCTCAAGCGATTTGTAATTTCTTGGCGTGCAGAAGTGGTATAATACATCAGGATTATGGACCTAGTGGTATAATACTCTCCAGACATCAAAGAGACTGAAAAGGCTATCACTTCTTCGTTGTAAGTTAAGAACTTGGCTATCCTTTTAAAAATCTTAACTTCCTTGGATCCTGTAAGGTCACCTTGTAAAATTCAGAAGATAGGCTGATGTTGTATATATGTTGGTGATGTTAATAACACAGCAATATAGTCGCCCTAGTTGAGTGGGTATTGACTTACTAGACGACAGCACGTGGTTCAAGTCCCTGCTCAGACATCACGAATTAAATGAAATATGAAGAGAATATTTCTTTCGGCGATTTTCTCTTAGGCGTTCAGGGATAAATATTAAAAAGAGAATATGGGTAGTGTGAGAAGCTAGGTTGTAATGCTGACTAAAGAATTGTCATGAAGAATTAAAAATTAATCACCATAATAGTCAAGGACATGTAAACATCATCGCCACAATATGAAACTTCAAGACGATCATTTTGGTTACAAAATAAAGATTAAATTACGTCTAAAAACTGTATTGAGAGAGAGAGAGAGAGAGAGAGAGAGAGAGAGAGAGAGAGGAGTTAGAGAGGGAGAGAAAGAATCGAAATAAAAACAAAAGTACCAGCTTGGAGAGAATGCATATGCCTGAGTAATGCCATAATAAACTACAGTAGAGTCCGAATAATAATTCCATTTAATGTGTTTAACTGTGAAAGAATACTCCAAGAATTTCAAACTTTTCTTACAAACAGCTGGGAATGCTGTACTGGTTTTAACGAATGAAAAAAAAAAACTTGAGTTAACCTTCTGTTGTGGCAATACTGGCAAAAGAAAAGCTCTTTCTAGCTGCAGATCTAGAAAAATCGCTCATTGCATAGCAAGCCTTAGAAAAAGGAACGACTTTGAGGTCTATAATGACGGATCTAGTTCAAGAATAAAGATGAAGATGATGGGGGGTGACAAATAATTTTTTTTTTTGCAACAAAATTGAAGCCAGGTTTTATAATTGAAAGTATGCTGAAGTTTTTTTTTTAATAAATTTTTTATTTTAAAAATCTACAGGAAAAGAAAAAATACCACAGGATTCCTTATGATTTCTTTTCAATTGAAAACAATTCCTTTTTAATTTCTGCCTTAAAGCTTTCACTGGCATTCCTTATTTAAGATTCACAGGCTTTGTGGCTACCAAATAAAATTATTTAAAGGATGCTCCACCCCATTGGGCGGTTATTTGGTTTACTTCAAGCAGAAAATATTTTTATAGAGACACGTTTGGCTGGCTGGCTGTCTCTATGGCAGACATGGTGATTCATTTCTAAGGGTATTCCCCACTCATTTATACAATGATGTCTTTCACACTCTTTTCCTATTTCGGGCCTTTTATGGCATTTTCTTAACATTTTTATTGGGGAGTATAAGAATCTAAATCTTTCAACATCTTACTTTTAAAAAGAAAATTAAATTCGGTTTTCCTTCAATGTTTCTTGATTTTCATTTAAAAATGGAATTTCATTTCATATTAATTCCTGTTCATAATAATAATGCGCGTTGCTCTCTCTCTCTCTCTCCACCCTGTCATAATAAAATATAAAAATTTCATCATTTTCCTTTTGATTGAATCAACAAAAACGCATTTCATAGGAAGATTATTTTCGGTTATTTTTTGGTTTACAAACGTCAATCACTTATTGCAGCATAGCATAGCATAGCATAGCATGGCATGGCATGACATGGCAAGGACTGACTGGCTAGAAGAGAATTTCTTCATTGACTTCTTAGAATAAGAATAACTTTGCTAATGTTTTGCTTCTAGAAATGAAATAAAAGAAAAAGAAATTGTTTGCTGGTTGTTGTGGTAAGAAAGAAATATTTTTTAAAAATAAAACATTCAACATTCATTGGTAGTGGCACATAAATTTCCTTTCTTTTCTCACGTAGCAAATTGTCTACAATTTGTTGCCATGGCAACCAAGAAACAAAGAACTCCAAAACCATTCCATTCCATTCCATTCCATTCCATTCCAGTATAATAGTCGTCTAACCAAAAACAGCATCATCCATCGCCAAATAAAAATAAACGCAGACAGACAGACAGACAGACAGAGACAGACAGACATACCGACTGTTTAAATTCGTTTTATTAAAAATACTTCCTTCGTTTGAATATCTTTTATTTTTTTTTTTTCATTGAAAATTACAACAAAAAAGAAAATTCCGTTGAAAAAGTATTTTACAAATCGCAGAGGACAAAATGCCGCCCTGCCTATCCAAAGCACTCCAAACTAAGAAAATTCGAAATAAGGAAGGCAAACTTTTGCTGGAGATAAATTAAAAATGAGATTTGAACACAGCAACCAGATTTTTTTTAGAAGATTTTCAGCATTTGAATGTGACAGCATAAACAGAAAATTTGTTGAAATTAATTTGCGGCTGTTTAAAGTTGTCACAATAAATAGCTCCCAGCATCGGAGAAATAACAGGCGATCGTATCTCAATTTTTTTTTTAAACAAAAATTAGTTTCTACAATCAAACCATTAGCAGCTAAAACACGCTACGTGTAGCAGATTTAAAGAAATTTTGTTTTTTTTTATTTCCTTTTTTTTCTACACGAGATCCCTGCGAGGTAAATTTGATTGCTGAGGCTTGATGGTGTTGGTAAGTTGTTCAATCAAAACTTCAATCACAAGTTTTGATACACAACAGCTGCATCATTATCATGCGTTTTACAAGACCTAGTCTAGTGGGTATTGTGTTAGCTTATTAGATGTGAACCCTTGGTTCAAATTCCAGCACAAAATATTTTTTTCGTCAACTTTCCCTCAAAGTGAGGGAAATAAAATTGCCATGAAAAGTTTCTCAAAAATCTATCATTTGAAGTCGACTTTAAACTGTAGCTCCTGCCCCTCATGAATGAATATTAACGTGTAACAAACTCGGTTCCAATACTGACTAAAGGGTTGTAGTGATAACTTTAGAATTAATACACCGACATAGCCATGGGCGTATATACAACACGTATGAATCTTCACAGTAGGATGATCAGTTGTAACCTATGTGAAGTAAATTCTGTTAATTTTTGGTTACTACATAGCCAAGGCTATGATGTTGAATAAAAGTGATGAATTCACAACAAAGATATTCGAAGAAACTATGCCGAAATCCTAACTAAAAGGTTATAATTATGGCCATGAGATTCCTGTGGTTATTATAACTCCTCCATAAGTCGTGTAAAAGTGACATAGTCTTTGAAATTCAAATTATAATTCAGTTTTCTAAAACATATCTGAATGGTTTCGTAATTTGAAAATTTAGAGCCTTCAATCCCTTTCTAAATATTAATACGCTAAGCTCTCTAAGCTTCTTTCTTTCCTTCTTTCAGAAAAGAGAGCACTTCCAATGAACTTCATCGACAATTCCATCTCTTTAGAAAGAGTAAAATTCAATGCCACTAGAATGCTCACCATAACAATGCAATAAACCCATGCCTTTTAATGAGAGTAATTCTTTTTTAAGTAACGGCTAATGGCAACCCTGTCGTCCTAGGACTTTCTTGTTTAACTGGAAAAAAACTTGTTTAATGAAACTGTAACAATGTTAAGTAACTGGGAGTTGTGCTTTTGGAAGATAGCTGAACTTAAATTTCCTGTTTTAGAAACTTTTTTTGTGGGTGTATAGTTTTCGATTTTATTTATCACAGCCAGGGACTCCTTGACTGCCCTGAACGCCTGTCCAACAACCTGTCAACAAATCAGATTACTTTTTAAGATTGTTTATGAGTGGTGCTCGTGCAAGGGTTTTCCTACATATGAGAACAAGCATTGCCGCCAATCTTATGCTACATTCTCATTCGAAGTTTTCAATGACGTGACTTCTCCTGCAAATGACCACCTCAGACATTTCTTTAAAATTATCCTTATGGCAGACACAAAGAAGACTTTTCCTTCTGCGACATAATGCTCGGCATGTAAGTAAGGAATAGCTTTCCTATCTTCCTCTTCTCTACAACTTCTGCAGAAATCATTTGCTAAGTGGCTCAAAACAATATGACTTGCATGAGAGCCCTTAATTCAATGCACAGCGATGACTCCACCCATTATATTCTACTTTGAATTTTACACATGTACCCTTATATCCTGTTTTGGCCATATTTGCTGGCACCTTCTGGCCTTATCCGATGACTACCATTCCACGTTGATGGAATGCATTGCCAATTGTAAGGTCATAGATCTTCAAAGGTGTTTCCAAAGTAGAGAATTAATTGTAGAGGTTGATGGTTTTACCATACCTGGCTAGTTTATCCGCTCTACAGTTATCTGGCATATCACACTGTCCTCGTATATCACACTGTCCTGGTAACCATATACACATTATATCGTGCCGCTATCTCGTTGACATCTATACGTCACCCTAAAATCAATTAAACTGCATGGATGCCAGTGCTTTAACAGATGCCTGGCTATCACTTAATTTTGAGTCATCTAGGAAGATATTTCTCCTTGGGTCATCAAGGAAGATATTGTCCGGCATTTCCTTATGGAGGCATATTTTGTGGTGTCATATGTCATAGCCAATATACAGTCATACATACAGATATACATAATTGGTCATTACAATTCTTCAGTCAGAATTGCAACCTAGTTTCTCACATCACTTATGTTGTGTGTGTTAATTTTGTACATGAGTGGCGGGACCTACATTTCAAAGTCCACTCCTAATGACAAATTTTTGAAAAACTTTTTCATGGCAATTTTATTCACTCTCACGGTTTTTGCCCGAAATTTGGTGAGAGGAAGTCGCCGTAGAAATAAATTTTTTATTTCGTTTTGTTGGAGATGTCTGACCTGAAGTATGAACCAAAGCCTCAGGTCTAATAAGTCAACGCACTACCTACTAGACTAGGGCGACTTCCCTTCAAGGAAAAAATTAATACACAGAACATGGATGATAGGTTGTGATCCTAACTAAAGGGTTATAGTGACCAATAGAGTAAATAAGGTTTACGTATCATGTGCCCAATCAACAGTACCTTGATTTTAAATTACTATCAAGGCTATACGCAATCTTAAAATTCATGATTCCAGTGTATTAATAGCTGCCTGGCTATCAGAAAGTGTGGTAATATTCATTTGAGTCATCAGTGAACATCTGAACGGAGTTGCCTACGAACGGAGTTTCCTACGAGTTGCCAGCTCTTCCTTGTGGTGTTACTGTCAACACACAGCCAATAGTCCCAAATTTAGGATCATTGTAGAACCAATATCTGATATATTTCGCTCTTCAGCCGCCCAGAGACCGATAGACCCTTAAAATTATGGTAGAGCGGGAAAGAGGCATAAAATTATTGCCAACATGGGTGCAGCACTTAAAGCATCATTGAAAATGAAATGATTTGTGGGGAATTAGTGTGTTTCGATTCTAAAAGCAACACTTAATGGAAAAAGTAACACAATTTTGGTGTGTTCATTCTTCATGTTTCTTCCATCTTCTGCTGTTACTTCAAAGTGGGGAATGGAAGCGCCTGTGTAAAGAATTTTTGGAGATTAAAGTGAGAGAAAAAAACAAAAATTTTAAAAGCAATTAAATTAACAAAAAAAAAAAAAAACAATTTTTCATTTTAAAATATCGTTTCGCTCCAATACAAAAACTTACCGAAAAAGCAACAAAATCGCCAAATTTTCCCCCTCTGCGTTCGTTCGTGATAAGATTTCATTTCAAGGCCTGAAATTCATTGAAGAATATCGCCGTTTTCCGTTGGAATTAGTTTGAGCAGCTCAATGTATCATTTAAAAATAAACAAAATGTCAACAGCAACAACAACAATAACAACAACAACATAACAACAACTAATAAATAAATAAACACAAATACAAACACAAACACACACACACACATAAATTAGAAATTTATCTGCAGGAAGAAAAATTTGAATGAGAGACAGAATTTAAAGACAGCCAGTAAGCAGCTAGTCGGTCAACTATGTTGCTGAGTACGTTAAGCAAACAACAATAGCTAAAATAAATAACAACAACAACAACAACAATCCAAATTTAGTTATTTTTCTTAAACATCCCTAGCTTTCCTTTCCTTTCCTTTCCTTTCCATTTCTTCCATCTTCGTGTTGTAAAACAAAAATTTTGGGCAATTGCTGTGTAATTTATTGCCCCATGAATGTGAGCAGAGTAGTTCAGGAAGATTCTCTCTCTCTCTCTCTTTCGCTCTGGTATGATGTTATTTACAATGGATTTGCTTAACCAATTTCAAGGCTTAATGTAATAATCCCCCCCTCCATCCATACTATGCCGTAAGCAGCAGTATTTGTATATGCCGACTGAACTCATTGTCAACGCCTTAACGCGCCTTTGAAAAATATTTATTTATGCTCTCCATAATGTTTGTAAAGTATTCATCTGTTCAGTCATTCATTCATTCATTCAATCATTTTTGGTTGTTAATATTGCCGTTAGTGTTGTTGTTTTAAAAATAGCAAAAGAATCTTGAAAATCTTAAAAACTAAAACTGAAGAGTTTTAAAAGCAAAACAAAATGAAACGAAAGGAAAGGAAAGGAAAGGAAAGGAAAGGAAAGGAAAGGAAAGGAAAGGAATTGAAATGAGAATTAAGAATAGCCATGAAATTTTGTAACATTTTTGAGGTCTTTTATCTCTTTTGCTTTCACGGGTTAGAACTGCTTGGAAATTAGAAAAAAAAAATTCAAATTACAAAAACAAAAAAACCTCTTTACAACGATTATTTGAATGCAAAGTGTTAACAGTGATGCTTAAAGTGAAATTCTACGGAAATTCTTAAATTGTTGTCTCCTTGAACCATGCCTCCTTGAAGTGCTCCCTTAACATATGAAATCTAAGAATGCTATTCCGCGGCCAAAATCCACTCGTACATACTTTAATATGCTGGGAATCGAATCCACAATCCTTTGAATGGAGTTAAGGAATCTAAATTTCACCGAGCAGAAATAGAGGGAAACGTTAAAAATGTAAACTTTTTAGGGTCCCTCAAATATCAGGACTTACTGACTGACAATCACGTTATCTTTCCAAGTCAGTTGGCTTGTGTCTACTAGATGGCAACCAAATTAAAAATTCTTTTTCCTGAATTGTAGTCGCCGTAGTCTAGTAGGTAGTGTGTTGGCTTATTAGACATCAGGCCTAGGTTCAAACTTTAGATCAGACATGTCCAACAAAATGATTTCTGCGGAAATGTTTCTTAAAAATCTGTCGTTTGGAAGCGACTTTAAACTGTAGATTCCGTCACTCATGTACAAAATTAACACACACAACATAAGTGGTGTGAGAGGCTAGCTCGCAATCTTGACTGAAGAGTTGTAATGACCAATTGTGTATGCATGTGAATAGAAAGTGCTTGAAGTTGCCATAGGCTACTAGCTAGTGTGTGTTAGGTTATGCGGAAAGATACCGTAGTTCAAACCGGCCGCAATCTTCTGGCGAAATCTCTGACAGTAAATAATATTTCCAGGCAAAGTCTCTTAAATCTGTAGTTCGGCATGTACCGGCTTAGTTTATAGAGAGAGCTTGAGACTGTCTCTAATGAAGCAGCATTTGCAATCTCAGGCAAGATTCTCATGTTGACATGCTGGCCAAGCAATCTATTAAAATTTTTTATAAAGAATTTAGGTTTGTTGCAGCCAGATATAGAAAAACAAATGCCAGAGAGGTTAGTCCAAAACTGGTTTCAATTTAAGGCAATTTCTTTAAGACAGTCTAAGAGATTTAGCTCAGCAGTTGTCAAGGCATGGATCACATGATCCATAAGGTGTATCGTTTTGCATTTTGCAATTCAACATTCTGCCCGCATTGTGGTGCCAAACATGTGTGCTTTGAGTACCGCAAATTAGAATTCTTAAGAGGGTTCTTCGGATAGAGATTGGTTCAAAAGTTGACCCAGAGAATACATCAATACATACATACATACCTGCGCACATAACTGGTCATTAGAACCCTTTATTCAGGATTCAGATCAAGCTTCTAACATCAACCATAAGACAACAAATCTAATGTTGAGCTCACAGATGATGTTCTGTTCTATAGAACTGCTATGGAATGGGTTCGAAAAATAATTGCCTTAAGGCGGTAAAGATGGTATTGAACGGTGTTGATGCTTTAAGGTATTTTAACGCTTGTAGGCGTGTATGAAATTTCGCAATCATTGCACCTAGTAGGACAAGGAATCGTGAATTTTATAATCAAGAGGGTTCTGCTATCCGTAGATAGGTTCTTCTATCATGCTCTAGCTTTCCACTATTCGAAGTACGGTTTTCAGTCTCCAGAGCCGTAAGTCATATTCTACTTGTCTTTAGCAGATCTCCTTACAGTTTGAATACAATCTCTCCTTTATAAATTACTTTGACCACATCGCAGCTAAAAACATTCTGAGTTGTTAAGAGACCTGAAAGTTTCTCGTCAGTAAATGAGAGTTCTTTTCCGACAGCCTAGGAAGCAATGAACAAAATGTGTCATGCCGGACTGTTACTATCACATCTAGTTTGTCAATTACAAGGTTTTCATACAAAATTTTTGTTCTTAATTTTTTATTCTTTTGAACCACTGTTCGAGAATTAAACCAAGATAAACATTTTATCCAAAATGTACTTAAATTCACTCTTACATGCACACACGCACAGGCTTATACAGTTCATTGGGAAAATATTTTTTCTTCCTTTCTTTTTTGTGGGCCCTCAAAGTTCCATTTGATTTGAAATCTTTTCTTTTGTAATTCTATGCCACATAGTAGTGCTGTTCTCCAGCTCTGTAATATCATCTCATCGAAGGCAGCAATTTAACATAAATTCACTCAATATGATGACAGCAAGAGGATACGTAGAATATGCGTATTGTTGGAACGAGGGGGCGCAGTCAGTTAAAGATTTTTGCCGAGATTTGCTCAAGTAAGTGTCGACAATAATTGTGTTTCTATTATTCCGAAGCATTAGGCACGTTTCTATTGCTTGCAACCAAATGGTTTTCTTTTGTTATTTTCGAACTTTTTCGAACATGCCGCACTTAATGCATGTTGTTTGGCTTTATAAAGGCAAATGTGCGTCAATATGTGTGTACAAGTAAATGAAAGTATAACTGTCTCTCTCTCTCTGTGTATGTGTGTGTGTGTGTTTTTTATATGAAAATTAATGAAAATATTGGCAGATTTTTATCACGCCCCCTCCCCCTTCACTTTGTTGTTGCTGTTGTTGTTGTTGTGTTTTTCTGTATCCTATTTCAGCATGATCCAAAAGGGTACAATTTTTTTTTTTTGTATAATTTTGTGGCCTTACTTGGTTGGACTGTTTGTTTCCTGTTTGCTGTAAGGCTAAGAGCCATTCCATTCGCTTTAATTTTGTTTTTGTTTTCTCTTTTGTTTATAAATGAATCATTATGAGTTGGGGGGCTATATTTGGAACGTGTTTTTTCGTTTAATTATTATTTGCATCTCTCCTATTCTGTTTCAGATATTGTGCCCAACGCCAGCTCTCAATTGAACTCAACTCGACTCGACTCCATACCATTATCATCATCATCATCAATAAAATCAAATCAAATGCTTCCCGCATTTGTTTTTTTTTTCATTTCTTTTGTTCGTCGTGTTTTTTATGTTTCTTTATTGGCAAAAGCTATTAAAAGAAATAAAACAACAAACAAAAGCACCCTTAAGAATCATGAAATTAATTGAAATATTGAACAGAGAAAAAAAGAAGAAGAAGAAGAAATAAATTCAAATTTAATTCGATTGTATTTAAATACGAAGAGAGCTAGTAAGCTACTGTCGGACTGTCTTTGTCAAGGCAATGCAATTTCATCTCAGTTCGGTTCGGACTCAAGTCAAGTTTAATTCTTCATCATTATTCTAGAAGTTGACAATCGGTTTACTTACTTAATTGATCAATACAATCCTTTAGTCAGGATTACAACCTAGCTTCGAACATCAATCATGTTGTGTGTGTTAATTTTTTCATACATGAGTGATGTGACCTACAGTTTAAAGTCGATTAAATTACAAAATCCAAAACGATGTACCTAGCGGGCCTTGTAGTCCATGCCCAGACGAATGTTGAGGTACATCTCTTAGACTGCGTTGAAGAAACTCCTTTAAATTGAAATCAGCTTGTATGGTCAACTGTTTTTCGTGTTCGCTAACTTCTCTGTCATTTTTATTTTCTATATCGCGCTGCAACTTGATAGATAGATTGCTTGACCAATATGTTCAATATGGCCTGACGAATATTGCCTGAGATAGCAAATGCCGCTTAATCAGAAACTGTCTCAGGTCTTTAAACTAAGATGGGACCTACTGAACAACACCTTTGGGAGACTTTCCTGGAAATTTTATTTACTTTCAGAGTTTTTGTCGTTCTGCATTGACTTCCTTCCAGAAACACTGAATTAGCCACAGTCTTAGATAACAGACTCTTACTATGTTTAGGTATTCCTACAATCGACATTATCAGCATAAAGGATTTTGAATTTGGTTGCATTCTAGTAAACACAGTCCAACTGACTTTAGAAGATAACTTGATTGTCCTGGTATTTGATCGATCCTTACATAACTCCCACTGTCTAAAGTTTTCAGCGTTTCCCATTCAAAGGATTGCGGATCGATTAAAGTATGAATAGATTATGATCACGGTAAATTCTTCATCATTTTTCTAGAAGTTGACATCTAGTTTACTTACTTAATTGATTATTACAACCTTTAGTCAGGATTACAACCTAGCTTCGAACATCGATCATGTTGTGTGTGTTAATTTTATGCATGAATGGAGGGACGTACAGTTTAAGTCGACTCCGAATGACAGATTTTTTTTGAGAATCTTTTCATGGCAATTTCATTTTACTCTCATAGTATTTGCCAGGAATGTGATGAGAGTCAGTTGCCGAGGAAATATTTTTCCAAATTTTGAGATGTCTGAGCTGAAGTTTGAACCTTGGTTTACGTCCCATAAAGCAACACACTGCGAGTTTTCAGCCCTTTTGGGGTACAATATTTCCTATTATTTTCTTTTCCCTCGCTTAGGACAGTGATTGAATTCGTAATTATTAAGATTTTGTAGAAGATTAAGACTTAATCTGTATTCAAGGCCGTTTGCGATCACGGGACGGAAGAATGGAACGATTTTAAGCAAATTATTTACGTTCTTTTCGGTTATTGAAGGGTTCATGGATAAAGCAAGGTTATGTGTACCAGTTTACCCCACGTTTATTTGGATCTATGGGTTCGTATATTGGATTAATTTGGTTAAGAAGAGTTAATTACAGCTGACTTGAGTTCTATTTTGCCCCATTGTAATGCTAGTTTGTCTACAGGCTGTAAAATCTACAATAAGTGTTCAAATTATCACAGCCTTTCTGACAGTTTTATAAGGGGGAAAATATTTTCCAATTCTCCTCTGGCTAGACATGTTCGGATAATAACAAACAAGACCTTCTATGGTGTTGTCTTCTCTGTAGTCGTTACAGTTTCGATATATTCGGCTTTCAGACTTGTTTGCCTACATGTTTGTTTTCTCATTGTAACTGTCATAAGCCTATTAAGGTGGAATACGACTAGATTTTGAAAGTTTCATTCGTAAGCCTGTAGCGGTACCCAAATTTGTTTAATCGGTCCACGACATCACATGAAAGATTTTTAGATTTAATTCGGCTCTCCTGTAGGGCGATTCAAATAAAACAGTATTTCAGACTAATGCATGGTCTTAGCGTACCATTGCTAGGCATCACTATGTAAGTATTCTAATGATTTTGTATTTGAAGTTAACCGTAGTCTAGTAGGTAGTGTGTTGGCTTATTAGACGAAAGGCCAGGGTTCGAATTCCCGGTCGGACATCGAAAAACTGAAATATGAAAATAATATTTCTTAGGCGACTTCCTCTCAGCAGACTTCCGGCAAAAACTCTGGGAGTCAATGAAAATTGACATGAAAAGTTTCTCAAAAAATCTGTCATTCGGAGTCGATTTTAAACCTATAGGTCCCGCCACTCATTTATAAAATTAACACACGCAATATAAGTCGTATGAGAAACTAGGCCGTAATCCTGTCTGCATGGTTGTAATGGCCAATTATGTATGTGTTCTCATCAGTTTAAAATTTATTTCCTAATATCAGGTCAAATGGAGCTTAGCTAGCTCCCAGCATGTCGTTCCTGACATTATCTAAATTGAATGTTCGATGTTTGTAGTAAAAAGCAAAGGATAAAGGATTAACAACATAACAACAATAAAAGCAAAGGATTTCTTTTATTTGAAATAGAACTCCTTGAGTTTGCAAAGAAAAACGAAATCATTTCCTATAATCGTTTCAAACATCTTGGCTGAATTAGCATGTGAAGTGAGCAGCAAATCATTAAAAAAACATGACCTCAAAATGAACTAAGTATTGTAGGTTCCACTGTAGAGAGTAAGACTTGTTTCAATATACTTTAAAAGTGTTGCATTATTTTAAGAAAAACAACAAGAATTTTCAATTAACGGCGATACCTTTACAAAAAATATACTAAAAAAAACAAAAACAAAAACAAAAAACAAGAGAAAAAGAGTTCATACTTAAATATTTATCTTTATTACCTGAAAAACCTTCATTTTTAATTTGTTTCTACTTTTTCTAGTTCAACAGAATAACAACAATAACAACAATAACAACAACAACAATAAAGTATAATTTTATTTTCTTTATTTTTTTTTATTTTTTTAAAGACCGAATGTGGTGTTGTAAAGCCATTAAAGTAATTAATTTCGGTGTAATAAGATTGTAAAAAGAGGGCCTATTACAGTACGCTGATTTCATGCTCATATTATTGTAAGCTGTTACGGCGGGCTGTTTGGCTGTTTGACTGTTTTGGAGAGAATTATTGTCACCAAAAAGCAGTTTAATGGGCGGAGAGTGATTGTCATAATTTTTAATGAGCGTTTAAAAGACGTCAAGCACTCTGCTGTAATGCTGTTAAATTAGGCACATGTTGCCAATATGTGTTGTTGAAATATTTAAAAAAATATACAAAAAAAAAAAAAGAACAACAACAACAACAATAACTAAATATGACTATAAGATAATACCTTAGATGTCTATAAACAATTAAAATTGTTGGAGACCAAATGGATGGTTTTTCTTTCTTCTAGTAGAGGTAGCAAGAGGCTGTCACATACCACACTTGCTTTACATACGACTATATATGTACGTCGTGTGAATGATAATTTTTTGGTTTTTTTTTTCTTTTTGCACAAAAAAAAACTGTCATTTAAATTGTATATGCAACACATACTCATTTACCATAACGCACTCACGTTCCCTCACGCTGTCAATGGGATTCATGGCTGACAATATGTTGTTGTTGCTGTTGTTTGTTGTTTGTTGTGGTAATAATCGTAATAATTTTCATAAATTTTAATAATTTCAACAGAGATTTCTTTTTTCTACCACTCCGCCTGTTACAACTTTTATGAAATGTTGTGGGAATTTTCAGGTAATAACCGTTCGTTCATACAATGTTCATGCCATAATAGGCAACAGTCGATTAAAAATGTTCGATAAAAATTATTTGCAACCCATGCTGCAAATATTTATTATACGAGTGGGGGGGGGGGGGGGGTCTATCGTGAATGTAAATATTTTTGTGTTAGAAATTAATTAAAAATGAACATCATGAAAACCGATAATTGAATTGAATTGAATTGCTTCAATTGACAAATATTTTTAGAACAAATATTGTCATCGAGATACAATGGTTGGCATCATAAACAATTCATGGCATTATTTTGGTTTTATTTTATCGGTTACATGAAATTCATAATTTTGTGGCATGAAATAATAAATTTTTAAAGCAATTGTTTAGTAAGTAGGGGCATAATATTAGTTTAGGAAGAGAGGTTTACAACATCATGTCACATACGTTTGAAATAAATTCTGAAACACAACAGATCCGCAATATATTTTTTCATTACAATTCAATGCCTATACAGTACTAGCAATTAGGTACGAACTTGTTTGACTTCTTTTTTGACTTTTCAGAGAGTGAAACATTACCAAAGAACATCAAAGAAAGGTTAGGTTAACGTCATGATCATACATGACATAATTGGTCGTTACAACCTTTTAATTCGGATTATGAACCAGCTTCTCACACAATCTATGTTGTCTATGGTCTATGGTCTATACCATGAGGGGCAGGACCTACAGTTTAAAGTCGACTACGAATGACAGGTTTTTGGGAAACGTATCGTGACAATATTATTTTTCCTCAGGAAGACAGTTGGAGATGTCTGACTTGGGTATTTAACTCATTAAGTAGTGTAAACTATAAGGTTGGTTATTTTAAAGCCCAAACTCTCCTAAAACGATAACATAGTAGAAACAGTTAAGATATCGCTCGTAGTGCTTTACGCCTTAAAGGAATGTGTGCAAGAATTCGTTTGCTTAGATCTCATACAGTCTCTGTTGGGCTGTGATATAGCCAAACTTACTTTACAGAACGTAAATTTGATGGATGCAGTGTTAAGCTGTTTATTATGCGTTTTAGGGTGGCAACACAAACGAGAAAATATTTACGAAGAAAAAATAAATAAAAGATCACTTGAAGCATTATTACGTTATTGTCAACAACTAATTTTTCTTAACCTCTACGCCTAATACTCTTCTCCCCCGCTTTAAAGATTGAGTTAACGGCCACCATAGCTACTTCGTCCTAGAGTGTCCTCCCAAAGCAGACTGGTAGGCAGAGTATGCAGGCATTTAACTGTTTCGATTTCCACTGAAATCTGTTTTACCTCAACTAAAGCATTATTTGCCTTACTTCTTAAGCTTTCCTCTGCTCTTTTGTTGAAGCGAGCTATTGGGGTGGTGACCTTGAGGTTCAATAGACTAATATGCTGCAATCCTAGAAAAACGTAGAAAAATCTAGGTCACGATATGGTTCCTTACAATTTTCTCGATAATAAATTTGATTTTAAAATTCCAATTAGAGTGTCTAGTAGGTAGCGTGTTGCTTCAAACCTCGACTCAGACATCTCGAACAAAACGAAGTATGAAAAAAAAATCATTTCTCTCGACGACTTCTTCTCAGCAGTCTTCTGCGAGAGTAAATAAAATTAAATGTTTCAAATATATTGTCGCCGACATGTTACAGGACATCGGTGTTCCTGTGTATTATCGGGAAATTTAATAGGAGAACCCAACTTCCTTCGCAGCAGGAAGCAACCATGCAATATTGTGAGACTGTGCTGGGCTGATATGAGTAAGAAGAGAATAGATTGTCTTCTTTCCTTAAATGGAATGGCCAACTATTGCACTGTTAAGTACCTGGTGGCCTATTGGAAGGCATACCGATAGTTTTGGCATTGCATCAAATGTCTTCTGCAGGAAACGCAGGTCTAAAGAGTAGGAGAAAACTATCTTTAACCGCATGTGCCTAGCTGTCAGCTTGAAACGACATATATTCCTGAAGTCAAGTTATTTATAATCTTTGACTGAAATCTTAATATTTAACTCGGGTATCAAACATATTCTTTAGGAAAGCAATTCGTCTCCGTAATAAATCCTTCTATTGCATCCTATATTCTATTAGCCATTGCAGTAATCTTTATTTCTGGGATTTCTGTTGCCTAAAGGGAATGTTTGATACATGGGTGGAATATTAATTTGAGTATTACAATAGGCCTCATCTCTGACCTGAACATGGTTCATAATCTATCCTAACAAAACATACCCAACGTTTAACATATATTCAGAAAACACGTTACTTCTTGCAAATGATACGTGGCAATCCTGCCATTCTAGAGCCACCTGCTACTTACAGTGCTAAGGTTAATTCTATAAGTGCACATATTTCCTGTTATAAAAATCGGGTAGTAGAACCGTAGAGTATGTGGCCACCATACTGACGATTGGCAAACCGGGTATCACTGAAAGAAACAGCGATATGCTAAGGATAGCTTCATGCGGTCGTTCAGACAAGGAGACATAATAGTTTATAGCTGCACATAGCTGGTCCTCAGTAGTCACAAAATGATGTAATATATTAGGGCTTATATCAGAAGCTCATGATGTTCTGAATATGAAAATTCAGTCTCGAAAGAAGCATTCAAGTGCTTCGGTTTTTTAAGGCAGTGCAGGAAATCCTTCATTTCATCTCATCTTCTTAAGCAATGTGACTTCAGTTTCACTGCTCTATCGGCACTACAAAGGATTTTGCTCGAGTGATATAAAGGGACTTGTTCTCGAGAGTCATATATTCCTACGTAACAGTCGTCTGTCACGGCGTGACATGCGTTTTGTATGTAGAACTCCCATCCTAAAGGAGGTCTTACCACTCACTTGTGATATAAAAAGTTCACCTGAGGGTTGGTCGTACCAATCAAGTTTTGCAAGCCTTTGCAAGTTTTCAGCACTTGGAAACCTGAGACGAAAGACAATGGTTATTGGGCAACATCAGTGCCTTCAAAAAATTTGCTGAGCGGTTGAGTAATACTACTACGGGCACATTGATGGCATTCGAGCTCAAACATGCTGGGGATTTAATCGAACCTAATTTAAGGGTTTATATCGCTTGATAAGATTCATCCGCTATGCCATTAATTTATAACTTCTTTCTTATAACTTTACAAGTCGTTTATTGAAGAATGTCTTTAGAAAGGAAATTCCTTTTAAAATTCCTTCCATCTTTTAACATTTCAAGGTTGCAAGTTGACCTTTAGAATTCAACTTTTTCTTTAGACGTCTGTGCCTACTAGTATTGCTTATTATGTGGAAAATGTAGATGCAAGTGAGACGGACCATATGTTTTTTGGCGTCAATTAGACTTTTTCAATTATTTCACTTGTGCTTCATCATAAATGATGAAGAACACAAAGCTCTTCTGGCTGTTTCGGTTTTGTTTTAACAATTAATTCTACGTGTTCTAATTTTCTTTTCTTTATTCGTGTGGCAATTTAGCAGCAGCCGCAGCAGCAGCAGCAACTGCAGCAGCAGCAGAAGAAAACAAAGTTTCTGAAACTTGTTTCAAAAACAAATATGAACTCAATGCACATGTGTACATACATACATACATACATACATACATACACTGCTGGTACTCTTATACTTACTGGGTTCATATTTGTTGTGGCACAATTTCCGTCTTCGTTTATTTGTTTGTTTTTCAGTGTACCAACAGCCACTAAGTTGTTGTTGCAACATAATGCCCATTAAAAAGTAATTATTTTTAATAACTCATTGATATATAAAAATACAACAACAACAACAACAACAAATTGTTAAAAAGATATGAAAAAAAAATTAAAATGTTGATTGCAATATTCATTCTTTGTTGTAATTGCATAATTACATACGGAGTAGGCCTGTATTTAAATGTGCAACAACAACATATGGAAATTGCTACATACTAAACACACACACACACATACATACACATACATACATATACTCATGTATCCATTTATTGAATATAATTTAATGCAGCACGTATTGACACAAGTTGTTGCAACCATAAACGTGAATTATTTTATTTCGCTTTTTATCTCTCCATCTGTCTGTCTGTCTGTTTGTTTATTTGTTTGTTTGTATAACAATTGCTTAGATAAACATTTAAACAACCTGTGCTAATCTATAGGCGACTGGGAAAAGAATGCTGTTTTGCACGTTTGGGAAAAAAAGTTATAGGAGCTTAGGTAGCTTGAACTCGGAAAATTGTCTGTTGCTAGTGCTTGTGGAAAGAAGGCTAGGAATCCTATAAATTCCATAAAAGCAGAAACAAAAATAAGGTTTTTGCTTTAATATCTCGCTTAAGTAGCTCGTCGTTTTCCAACCATTTATTTACCCTTCAGTAGATGAATGCCAATCCCACGTATGAAGTCACTTGAATTTTCTACTGTGACAGCCTTTCATGTGGTATCCAGACAGATCTCACAACAATGTCCGATGTTGGATGGAGATTATTGTAGCACCTGTACACATGCATACATAATTGGTTATTACAACTCTTCAGTCAGGATTACAACCTAGTTTCTCATACCACCTATGTTGTGTGTGCTTATTTTACACATGAGTGATGGAACGTACAGTTTAATGTCGACTACGAACAACAGATTTTTTTGAGAGAATTTTCATGGCAATTTTTTATTTACTCTCAGAGTTTTTGAACCAGAAATCTGCTGAGAGGAAGTCGCCGATGAAACAATTTTTCATTTTGTTGGAAATGTCTGATCTGTGAGTTTGAACCGCGGCCTCACGTCTAATAAGCCAACACTCCACCTCGTAGACTACCGCAACAATAAGTCGTAGTACATTTAAGAACGAATTCGGTATCTGCGCGTAACGTATGGTGATATCCTTATATTTACCAACAGTAAAGTGGGCATTAGATCCCTAGAGAGTGCCTACACAACATTTAGGATTGTCAATGAATATAGGGTGTCTCTGGAGGAGGTACAACAATACCTACCTACTTGCTAAAACTGGCATCACATGAGATTGTTGTTACTCTACGGAGAGACTAATAAAGAGTTTCACAAAATCTCCATTCATTCATTGGCAAAAGTAAGAAGAGATAAAGAACCCACTTGTACAGGCACCAGAAAGGTCTGGCCCGACATGGTTACATGCAGAACGGAATTTGCGTGGAAACTAATCAAGATTCCTTGTAAGGAGCCTCATAGCAGTGAGAACGTGCCACTGGCCACTAAATGTTCATGACAGAAAACTGGTAATACTTCAGAACGACTTTTGCAGAAACTACAACGACGAAGAAAAAGACTAGACCACAGAACATCTTCACTGTTCTTGTTCGGCGCTTGGAAACCTAAAAAGAAGACTTCTTGGACGCCCAGAATTAAGTGACAGATTTGGGCCGACATGGGTACATGCAGAACGGAATTTGTATTCAATTTAATGAAGATTTCATATAAGGAAAGCCTCATAGCAGTGAGAACGGGACACTGATCAGTGGACTGGCAATACCTCGTAAAAGTTGTAATGATGAGGGAGAAGAGAAGAGAAGACCGCAGAACATATTCTTGTCCTCGTGCGGCATTTGAAAACCTAAAAGAAGACTTCTTGGACACCAGAATTTAGTGACAAACCTAGTCCGGCATGACTATATGAAGAAAAGAATTTGCATTGAACCTAATCACGATTCCATCTAAGGAACTCAATAGCAGTTATACTGGGATACTGGCCTCTGGGTGTTAGCTCTCAAAGGCTGCCAAAATCTTCAGTAACCCATGCTGCAGAAGCTGTAACGATGAGAAAGAAGAGGAGACAGTACATATTCCCTGTCATTGTTAGGCGTCTGGAAATCCAAGAAGATGAATTCTTAGACACTCAGAAGTTAGTGACAAAACATGTCTAGTCAAATGAAATTTGAAAAAATTCCAACTTTCCTAAGACTCTCGGAATGGTTGAGAGTTACAAACATGAGCTTTAAAAAAACAGGACCTTTCAGGATCCAAATAAACTGTGTTCTAACCTAACTTAGCATTTGAATTTCGTCGTCTTTGTTATTAACTTAACGAGAAACCCACAAGCTATCTCCCTCTAGAGACAGCCGTCATTCTTAGACAATCATTGATGAGGTGTAGACACTCTTTTGGAATCTTATTGCTGTTTTACTACCAGTAAACATGAGTACATCTTCATTCGATATATGCTAAGACCATAGGCGCTCAACGCCAAACTTTATGACGCTCTGGATTCTGCAGCCTCTGTTTGGCAGGATACATGAGTTGTTATACGTTGTTTTACCCAATTTGTAGTCTGTCTACTAAGAAAATAAGTGAATAACAATATGCTGATGACGATTCTTATTAACAAGCATGTAACTTAAGTCTTAAAAATGGAACTTTCAATCAATTTGAGCAAATCAATCCCCTCTATGTATGTATCAAACACAAATGAAAAGATTTTTCTTCAAAATTTTCTCAAACGTTTTTTCGTTTAATTGGCTTAAAAAAGCTTCAAAATGATCTGCTGATTCCATTAAACAATAAATTTTTCTTTCTTTTCCATTCAAATTCTAAATTCAATCTCAGATTTCTTTGTTTTACGAAAATAATCTCTTCGAACATAAATCTTAACAAACTTTCAACAATTTTCAGCTCCCAGTTAGTTTCCCTACAAATATATTCCCCCGATTAAAACAACAACAAAAAAAAAATCATCTTGTTGTTGTTGTTATATTTAATGTTGGAATTCTCGACTGTCTCGGGTGAAATGTCAAGATCATGGAAAAACATTTTGTGTCTAGACTTGATATTTCATACTCCATTCATCTATGGATGGAGGAAAACAGCAGCAGTAGCAGCAGCAGCGGCAGCCGCCGAAGCAGTAGAACAAAGAAAATTTTCTTTCTTTCATTTTCCTTTTTCTTTTTTATACTCTTTGTGGGACTCTTTTTAATCAGAAGTTTAATAAGACGTTTTTTCCATTGTGGGCTTTTTCTTGTTCTTATTTGTTTACACATGGTCTACATATGCATGTGGCAAGAAGCGTTTGTTGAAAACTAAAGCAGTAATGCAGGGCCTATTGAGAATGCAAAATTTTTGCAAGAAAAACAAGGAAAACTTTTTTTTATTCTCGAAATAAAAAGAAAAATATCAAGTTGGCGTAGACATACGGGAAAATTGGAATTGAAAATGTGAAAATAAATTTTTTTTTAAATAAAAACGTACGATGGTGGTCCTAAAATTTGGTTAGATACGGAGAGAGAGCAAAAGAGAGAGGGACACAGTGAAATACTACAGATTTTTGAAAAATTTTTTTAATTTCACGGCAAAATAATCACTTGAGAACCAATAATGTCAACAGCTACCATACTGCCATACTTTAGTCAGGCAGAACTGTCCTGTCTAGCTCCGTTGAAATAGGCATCAATGTGAAGGCAATATCTCTTCATTGTTGTCGAATATTCTATCCCGATCCGGGGACCTAAACAAGACGAATAAAGTTCAGCAATTATTGCCTTGAAAAGTTTCTCAAATATCTGGCACTTGGAGGCGACTTTAAACGATAGGAATAGCCATTCATGGATAAAATTAGCACACACAACATGGATGGTGTGATAAACTAGGTTGTAAACCTGACTAAAGGGTTTTAATGAACAAATAAATAAGCAAGCATGGTAAGTAATCAAAGTGTAAGCGCTGGTCAATAGTTTCAGAACTTTTAATTGCAACCTTAGTGATCTCATTTTCCATCCAAGAAAAATTTTATTTGTTGAGTTCATTTGGATGGCTTTACTTCTGAGATGATTTCATCATTGCAGTCAAGTTCTATTCTGCAGAGATAATAATTCAGATATTTTTCTCAGCTGCAACACGATTGCCAACGATTGTTTACAAACCTAGGAAACCTATCGCTTTCTCGTACCCAGAACAGTTTCTGTGTGTGGGTGTCAACTTTACCTTCACTTTGTATGACAAATTTTAAATAATTTTTCGTGGCAATTAATTATTCGCAGCAGCTATTTCCAGAAGACTTCTAAGGGCATTGTCGTATGATATATTATTTTATACCATACCCTGAAGTTGTCTCCATGAAGAATGCAAATTAGGGTATTACCCGTACAGTAATAGAAACTGCAAGCTCAGCTGGAAGCCTGTACAGGACGTTGAAGAAATGTGATTAAGTTCCCCGGGTTAGTAGTTCCAATTGTTTTATTTCGCTTTGTGACAAACATTACTTGCTCAAGGAGCATTGGTTTTACAGAGTATCTCCTGTATTGTTTCTCGATTTCGAATATTTTTCTTTTTTATACTTATCTTACTATCAGTAGTCGCTGTAGTCTAGTACATAGTGTGTTGGCTTATTAGATGTGAAGCCGTGGTTCAAACCTCAGCTAAGACATGTATAAAACAAATATTTCTGTCTTGACTTCCTCTCAGCAGTCTATCGGCAAAAAAACTCTGAGAGAGTAAGTAAAATTGCCATGAAAAGTTTCTCAAAAATCTGTCGTACGGAGACGACTTTAAACCTCAGGTCCCGCCATGACAACAAGGGTGGCGTGTGAATCTAGGTTGTAATCTTGACTAAAGGGTTGCAATGGCTAATTATGTATATATGTATTTATGTATGTAAACCTGTCAAATATAGTCACCAAAAATTTCTTAAAAATCTGTCGAACAGAGTCGACTTTAAACAGTAGGCTCTGCCAACCATGGATAAAAATAACATACACAACATAACTGGTGCGAGAAACTAGTTCGTAAACGTGACTAAAGAGTTGCAATGATCAATTATGCATGCATGTAAACCTGGCGAATAAGGCACAACAATTTTCAGCCACAAAGAAGTTTCTCAAAAATCTTGGAGTCGGCTTTAAACTGTAGGCCCTGCCACCCATGGATAAAATTAACACACACAACATTGCTGGCAGGGTAACTGGGTTGTAATCCTGGCAAAAGGATTCAAATGATCAATTAAGTAAGTAAATAAGTTACTTCAGTTCCATTAGATAAACGTTCCACGGTCGTAGACCTTAAACTGACCGTATGTCATCGGTCGTTGTCAAGAAAATGTACCTTTTGTGAAAATTGGTTGTTGGATTAGATGTAGTGGTGAGAAACTATGGTAATTACATTGTACTCTTGAGCTTTCCAGAAACTTCCTAAGGGAATTGTCGTATGATATATTATTTTATACCATACCTGAAGTTGTCTCATGAAGAATGCAAATTAGGGTTTACCCGTACAGTAATAGAAACTGCAAGTCTCAGCTGGAAGCCTGTACAGGACGTTGAAGAAATGTGATTAAGTTCCCCGGGTTAGTAGTCTCAATTGTTTTATTTCGCTTTGTGACAAACATTAACTTGCCTCAACGCAGCACTCCCCCCCCCCTCGGCTCCCTTCTCACCCTCACCCCGACCGCCTCCTCTCTCCGCACCTCCCTCTTCGCCCTTCTCTCCCTCTTTCTCTCCTCCCCTCTCCTCCTCTCTCCTCGCCTCGCTACACTTCCGTTCACTCCCGTCCTCCCCGTCCGTCTCTGCGCCCCTCCTCACTCTCGCCGCGTCCGCGCTCTCCACCCCAACTCAGCTACAAGCAATGCTAAATAAAAACCCACTCCTCCTCCCTCCTCGTCTCTCGCCTTCCCTCTCGCGCCTCTCTCCCGCGCCCACCCCTCTGGAGCAGTACTCCAATCTCGCCCTGCCGCTTCCTCTCCCACCCTCTGCTCGCTCCCCCGCGCACTCCTTCCCTCAGCGATCCCGCACAATAAGAACACAGGGATGTTGTAGATCTAAGATTTGTAAAATCATTGACTAAAAGGGATGAAATGGCTATATACATGAAAATACAAATAAAGAAAAATGTTATTATAATGTATGTTAAAAAACAATGTCAAATATATACCCCCCCCCTCCTCCTCCTCACACAATCCGCTCGAACCCGCCGCTCGACTCTTCACTCGGCTCTGCACACTGCGACTCCTCACACCTACCCCACCCCCTCCACCTCTCGCGGCTAGTTCCTACCGTCGACCCACCAGCCGCTCTCGCACTCGCACTCCACTCATGCTCACTCCGCTCCACCCCCTCGGCGATCAACGCCCCACCCCTCTCACGCCACACTCTCCTCTCAACACTCTGGTCGCTTCCTTCAACTCGCTCGCGCCTCGCCTCCCCCCCGACCCCATCCCCCTCTCGCTGCGCGCAGGGTCCTCTCGGGTCTCTTCCTGGCACACAGGACTCTCACTGCCCCTCACCCCTCCTACGCTCTACCTCCACTCTCTCTCTACGCTCTCTCACTCACCCTCCCCCGGTCGCTCCTTCACGCGCCTACTCGATCATCCGGATCGCTCCAAATAGATCACCCAAAGAAAATAGAATAAAAATTAATTGTGCGAAACAATATAAGGATTAGTAATAGGCATTAAAAAGATAGTAAAGTAAGGTAGAGAAAATATAGGTAAAACATACTAACATAAGATAAAAATAATATGTAAAAAACGCGAACAGCGAGTGCTGTGGCCTCCCGCTCCTCTCGCTCTCCCGCCTCGCCTCGATCCCCGGCACCTCGACCCTCGCGCGATCTTCCCTCGCTAACCTTCCCTCCCGCCAATCCACCCGCGCAAAACCTCCTCAGTCCCTCTCTCCTCGCCATCCTTTGCACAACTCGCTCCCGCGCTGACCCCCGCCGACTCGGACCACGCCCTCGGCTCTCGCCCAGTCGCGCCCTTCTTCCTCGGTTCACACCTCTTCTTTCCGCGCTCTCTCTCCTCGCGCCGCCTCGCTCTCGCTCCCGCGCCCTCGTACGCGCGCGCACTCGCACTCGCACGCTCTTTTCCTATCCCCCTCTGTGTCTCCTCCCCACCCCTCTCCCGCGCCTTCCTCGCTCTCTCCCTCTCTCCCCGCATCCACTACAGGCAACCGGGAACACTCTCCGAGCGGCAACACTCCGCCCCTTCTCGCGAGTCGTGTTTGTATGATGGCACTGCTGACGACCGCGGTACCGACCCGAGCAGCGCGCTCACCAGGCTTGCACGATCACCCTCAGGCAATTACCGACCTGACGATTCCGCCGGCGTCCATCCGCTACAACACCTCCTCTTCACGCTCAGCCGAATTCCCCCTCACCGCCGGTTCTCACACCACTTATGTTGTGTGTGTTAATTTCATACATGAGTGGCGGAACCTACAGTTTAAAGTCGACTCCGAACAACAGATTTTTGAGAAGCTTTTCATGGCAATTTTTTTACTCTCAGAGTTTTTGCCAGAAATCTGCTGAGAGGAAGCCGCCGAAGAAATATTTCTTTCATATTTCGTTTTTGATGTCTGACCGGGGATTCGAACCCTGGCCTTACGTCTAATAAGCCAACACACTACCTACTAGACTCGGCGACGTTATGCTATGCACAACAGGCTGTTTTTCTAAAAAGTTGTGAGTATTTAAGAAGATTTGGAGAATAAAAATTCAGCTTTTGATGATAACACTGTGCACAGTGTAGCACTAATTTTCTCTTCAAAGGTGTTAAAATACTTATTGATGAACTACAAATAATGGGAATTAAAATAAAAATTCATTCACCATCGTATACCATGAGTAAATTAGAATTAAGGATGGCTGATCTGTGTTTGAAATAAAAAATCATTCACGTGCGTGTTAAACAGATTCAAACAACGCCTCAACTGATCTCATCTCATTATTAAAAATCCGTATTTCGTGATATCTTAACGATGAGAGTATTTAAAATACAAACAAAAACAACAACAACAATAACAACTATGAAGTAAAACACAACATATTTGACATTATTTTCGAGTTTGAAATGTCAATCACTTGAAATGATTACATACGTCTGCATGCATATGGTGGGATACGGCAGCTAACAACAGGAAAGGGCTAGACAGAGAACGATAGGAAAGGCAAAAGATTCATTGCGTTTACGCATGTATAGGCAAAGGAAAAAATGACAATTGAGATCAATGTTGATCATGATTATACACACAGAATAACTGCTGTGGTCTGGCTAATCTTTTAACAACTTCTTAGGCTTCTTAGGGGGAAAGAAGAAGAACTTAATGTTTCAAGTTTTAAGAAAATTTCAAAGATTCTTTCAAAATTAATTTCTGTTTTCAATGCATTTAAGATGCGAGTGTCGTTACTTGTTTAGTTCTCATGATTTCATGTAGTTTTCCTAGACAAAATGGCCAGAGAACAAAAATGTAGAAAAATTACACAGAAAAACGAACATACAGAGCGAGAGAGAGAGAGAGAGAGAGAGAGAGGGAGAGAGAGGGAGAGAGAGACAGAGAGCTGGGAATATTATTAAATGGCAAGAAAATGTCATTTTTTGCCTTTTTTTTCTGCGTTGATTCTTACAATGCCACGCATTTCCGGTAGCCAGTGATTGTTTTGCTGCTGCAACTCTCCCAGTCATCCGTTTCAATTTTGTGGGCACATTTGTTTTCCTTTTTATTACAAACGTAGCATAACACTGCTGCGTTGCACGTTCATAAAGACAATATTCTTGCAGACAGACAGGACAGACAGCACAGACGACCGACAGAATCTTATTTACGCCTAATGATGCCGAAATCTTAAAGAGTTCTTGTTTTGATTTGTATTGAGAGAGAGAGAGAGAGAGAGTCAATCCTGGCCTACTGGAAAACTACCTGCTTATTACCAGCTATGATGGCTACCTGTTGTGTGTGTTGTATGGCTGTGGCTGTTGATATTTTCCTATCACACCTTGTGTCGGCTTATTTATTTAACTTCACATAGACAGGTCAGACCTTATTGACAAGCGGACATATGATTTTTTTTCTCTTGTTCTTCTTGCTTTAATGATAATTATTATTACATTGCCTTTGTTTTTGTTTTTGTTCTCATTTTTTTTTTGTCTGTTTGTTCTCCCTAGAATTTCGTTTTTTTGTTTTAATTCTTTAAGAATTTTTCAGTCTACCAGGGAAAAGAAAGGAAAACAATTTTTAAACTCACAAAAATTGCGTGTTAATGGTTTATTCCCACATGTACACACGTAATCTACACATAAATATGTATATACACGATGTATGTGCATAAGTATGTATAATTTAAAGGAAATTATAAGTCACTCAAAATCATAGTCATCATCATCGTCATCCTCCTCCTCCTCATCATCATCATCATCATATTCCTGCTCATGTTTCTCATAATTTTCCTTTTCTTTTGTATTTTACTTGTTGGCCGTCTGTTGTAAATTACCTTTAATATACACGCATATACACACACATACAAACGCGTACTTACTGCGTATTGTAACATGACATGTGTTGTAGGCGTCCTTGGCATACATCCATTATGATTTACTTTGTATTTCAGTTGTCTAAGCAATTACCAGGACGGGTTTTGAAATAATTTCACTGGCAGTTTGAAACAGAAGAGAAATCCAACCAAAACTGTAAATTGTTTATGAAACTTTGAAGTATTGTTGAGCAGCTAAAGGAAGACTTTTTTAACTCCTTTTTTAGATGGATTTTTGATGCTATTCATTACCAAGTAATAGGGCGACGCCATAGGTATTATCTCCATAGTATCATGATACCACAGGCAAGTGTCTTAAAAGTAACATCCATGGAAGTTTTAGAAGCAAAGTCACGTAACCGTTTATCTTCCGAAAAGCAAAATCGACAATGCAACCAATTTCAGAATAGAGCGGGCGATTTGGTAAAATGGTTGTTGGGCCGTGACAACGAAAGTATGTCCATTGAGTTTTCACTGTCATGTATAGCGCCTAGTTCTAAAAGCCTCGGAGCTTTAAGTGAAGGTATTTAGAAGCACAATTAGTCAATAGAGCCCTTTAGTCAGGATTACAACCTACTTTCTCACCTATGCCGTATGTGTTAATTTTATTCATGTCGCATTTTTAATAATGAGATGAGATCAGTTGAGGCGTTGTTTGAATCTGTTTAACACGCACGTGAGTGATCTTTTTTATTTCAAACGCAGATCAGGCATCCTCAATTCTAATATACCATGTTATACGATGGTGAATGAATTTTATTTTTGATTCCCATTATTTGAAGCTCATCAATAAGTATTTTAACACATTTGAAGAGAAATTACTGCTACACTGTGCACCGTGTTATCATCAAAAGCTGAATTTTTATTCTCCAAATCTTCTTAAATACTCACAACTTTTTAGAAAGACACTCTGTCGTGCATAGCTTTGAGCCTGTTCGGTCAGCTTTGTCATATCAAACAAGCCAAGTTTTTTGGTTCCCTGAAATATGTTGGTTTTCTGTAATGCTTTTGCCAAAAGAAGAAATATTTTAAGTCCATAATGATTGGCAACACTACTGCTTGGTAAAAAAATGTTTGTCCTACCAGTTCTGTTCGCAAGTTGAAGGATTTATGTTTCTTTAGCAGACACTTTCTCTTGGGCAATATAGCGTCATCATCAACTGATTCCATAGAGCTAGGGAAGTGTAGTGGTTTCAAAACTCGACTGCAAACTCGACTGCAAACATTTCAAATCAAAGAATTCTTTGTCAAGCTATTTCGAAATTTTAAAAGATTATGAGAGATTTTCTTCCATCTTGCAATAATTTATCAGGAATCCACCAGAGTCAATGCCATCAGCAGCGAGGATCATAAATAGCACAGACAACGCAGCTTCTTGTACAAGAGTACAATGTAATTATCATAGTTTCTCACCACTACATCTAATCCAACAACCCATTTTTCACAGAAGGCACGTTTTCTTGGCGACGACCAATGACAATCCTTTCCACTACCGTGCAACGATCTGAAATGAAACTAGAGTAACTAAATTACTTACTTAATTGGTCATTACACCCCTTTAGTCAGGATTACAATCTAGTTTCTAGCAAACATAGTGTTGTGTGTGTTAGTTTTATCCATTAGTGGCGGGACTTACAGTTTAAAGTCGACTTCGAACAACAGATTTTTGAGAAACTTTTCATGGTGATTTCGGTTTACTTATGAGTTTTTTGTACGTAAAGAATTTTTTTTAAATTTACATGTGCGCGATATGTCTGAGCTGGGGTTTGAACCACGGACTCCCGTCTAATCCCCACTACACTACGGCGACTTCGATGCCCAATGTCAAACCTCAATAAATCAATGACATCATCCGCATAGTTGTAGTCAAGGTAGTGCCTTCTACTGCTTTCTTCATTTACCTCGCCTTTGCAGAGCTTTAAGAGGTCATTGCTCTAGGCCTATGTCTAAAGGATTGTAATGACCAATTATGTATGTATACATGCCTGTCGCAGTATACAGAGTAAAATGTCTAGTAATGACTTCGATAAGTATGCGAGGAGTGCTTCTAAGGAGATTGAGCAAACTTTCAGTACGTCGTAAACTTGAACATATTTGCTGTTGCTATAGACCACGGTAGAGGTCATTATGTTAGAATCCAGAGCACTGATACTTTCCAATTTTAGCGAATAATTGAACAGCAAAATATTGAGCCACTATATCTCTGAATCGAAGCCAACCTTGTTCAGTGAGAGCACTTACTTACTTAATTGCTCGCTACAACTATTTAGTCAAGACTTAAACCTGAATTCCAACAACCCCTAATGCTGTGTGTGTGTTAATTTTATCCATGAGTGGCAAGACCCTGGTATAACGCATAGTTGTACAGCAAAATATTGCGTCGTTATATCTCCGACCTGTCTAATCTAAAACAGCGTCAAACTGAAGATGGCCTTACTTAATAAGTAGAGTGTTGGGTAATTAGACATGAGGCCACGGTTTTAGCTTTGGATCAGACATCTCTAATAAAACAAAATTTCAATATTTTTTGGTGACTTTCTTTCTTCAACTATCTGGCAAAAACTCTGGCCCAAAATCTCATGTTAGGACTCGACTTTAAACTGTAGGTCCCGCCACTCATGTCAAAAATTAATGCTCAGAACATAAGTTATGTGAGAAGCTAGGTCGTGAACTGATTCTCTAATAAAATCATCTGCGAGGATGCAGCATACTGCGTTGCGTTAAAGTTTTGCTAGTCTTGCGTTTACGTTCCCTATAACCATGTCCTTAATATGTATGTTTTACTGTCTACAGAAATAATTTCAATTTTTATGTTTACATAGCTGATAGCTTCATCCGTTGAATAGCTTTGAACTGATCTGTGTGATCAAATTTCAAAAATTGCATGTTTGATCCTGGTTTTTTTTTACATTCAAATTAATTGTAAGGCTTCACCAGTCAAATAACAATTTTAAAAAGTAATTGCTTTACATGACATAAAAATATAAAGCCTGCAGTGTAAATACACCGTCTGGTACGGGTATCGGGGTAATTTTAATCTGTCAAAAACGATTTTCATCTTACAATTTCATGCTTTCATAATAATACACCGTAATTTTATTCAATTATCATGCCAGCCACCTGCTTTGACAATGCTGCTGCTGCTGCCATCGGTGCTATTGCCATTGTTACTGCTGTTGACCCTTAAACAAAAATGTTTTTGACATTCAAAGTAAGCTTATCGTATGGTTTACAGGTTGATTGCAATAACAACAACAACAACAACAACAACAAAGAAAAGGGAAAATTCTTAACACAACAAAAGTAACTGAAATTATGCAAATAACGGTGTCATCGCTTATTGTGTTAATTTTACTTTGTAACGCAAACAACGAGTACACATATGCGTGTGAGTAATTATAGGAAGAACCTATGAAAAGATATAAAAAAAAAAAAAGATGCCACACCACAACAAAAGATTCTTCATATCATCTCTGAGAGATAAACTGACAACCCAGTGTGAGATTTACAGAACTTTCTTTTGGAATTCGCTTTTGTATGCAACAACATGTGCTGCTGCAGTAACAAGTGTAAATCGTGGTGTAAAGAAATGCTAAATAATTACATGTATTTTACATGCCCTGGTAAATTATGTATGTAAAGAAATGTTGTTTGTCGGTGTGTGTTTATTTTGTAGGGAATTTTTGCCAATTTTGTCAATTTGTTTTTTGCAAGATTAAGTAAATTATGATGAACAATTTAATTTTAATTTTTCTTTCTTAGTTTTTTCCGTTTTCTTTTCGTTTTTTCTTGTACTCGTTTGTATGTTAGTTTGTTTTTACTTGACATGAACCACTTCTCACGCATTTTATTTATGGTGCATGGCTTTCATTTGCTTAAGTTTAGAAGAAAATGAACAGAAAAAGCACAGAAAATAATAAAAAAAAAGCACAGAAAATAATAAGTGTCGTAAGCAACAGTCGTGTCAAGATGAATAGGTACAGCAAATGGTTTGAAATTTAATTCAATTGGATCCTTAACGAGTAAAAACATCAACAACAGTACAGAAATGGTTACCAAATATGTAGGTAATGTTGTTTTGTTTCTATTTTTAGCTGGAGCTGATAGAGATCTTAGGGCCAATCGTTATCCTTTACGACGTAAGACGTTGCAACATCTTAGGAACGAATTTCATTATGATGACAACGTTCTTACTTAATTGGACATTGACAAGCCGATTAACGGATTTCGGCCTGACGTAGTGAATTGGTTATCACAACACTTTTGTCGACATTACAACCTAGTTTTGCATACCATCCGAGTTGTGTGTATTAATTTCATACAAAAGTGACGGAACCTACATTTTAAAGTCGACTTTAAACGACAGATTTTTGAGAAAATTTTCATGACATTTTGTCAGAAAAGTTTTTGTTCGAACTACAACCTCACGTCTAATAAGTCTACATACAACCTACTAAATCATGGCGACTTCAAAACTGCCACATTCTGTTTTGCCAAATTACCAACACGTGTAAATAATAAAATTATTCCATCAAAAAGGGTGTTCTCTTCGGCGATCATATCACGTACTTTTCATCGAAACATCATCTTCAGAGAAGAGGCCCATTTTTAGATGAATGGTTACGTGAACAACCAAATTATCAGCTTCAGGGCCCCCAATGTATACCAGAATAGTCGCTGCATGAGTGGTTTGAGCGAATGAAGATCACAGCTTACATTTTGTCTCTAAACGACCTTGACCAGGCCATCACTGTAAACGGCGAGCGCTATAGGTTGATAATTACCAACTTCTCGAGGCCAGGATTAGATGATTTGCATATCAATGACGTGGTGGTTTTAATAGGACGGCTCTATGTGGGGTAGTGGGAATTCTCATGAAGTCGCCATAGTCTAGTAGGCAGTGTGTGTGCTTATTAGACGTAAGGCCACCGTTTAAATCCCAGGTCAGACATAAAAACGAAAATTTACTCTCAGCAGATTTCTGGCAAGAACTCTGTGAGTCAATAAAATTTCCATGAAAAGTATTTCAAAAATCTGTCATTCGGAGTTGACTTTCAACTGTAGGTACCGCCACTCACGTATAAAATTAACAAACATAGGTGGTGTGAGAAACTAGGTCGTAATCCTGACTGAAGGCTTGTAATTACCAATTATGTATGTATGTATTCCGCATAGCCATCTCATTTAGAGGTGAAGTGAATTGGCCACCAAAAACGTGTGGTTTTAACACGACGATCCCACGTGCCACACAGCTCCTGTACCAGTGGATGCCCTGCATGGTCATTTGACTTAGAGTTGATGTGTATTGATCACCAATATCGTGGGATTTGACCACGTTAGAATTTTTCTTGTTTGGTTTTCTTAATTCGCATGTGTCTGCTAGAAAGCCACAAATCACGGTAATTCTCAAAGTCAAGCTAAATCATGTCATCTGTAAAGATCAGCCTTATTTATGCACTAGAGTTATGCGAATTTGAACATTTCGAAAGTTTTCCATTCAGAAAAGCTGGGATGGACGTTTGTATGATGTTGTAAGCCATATATAGTGGCTTCAATAGGTCTTTCAAACTCGTAAATATTTTCGAAGAGTAAATAAAATTGCCACGAAAAGTTTCTCAAAAATCTGTTGTTCGAAGTCACCACTCATGTATAAAAATTAATACGCACAATATAAGTAAAGTGGGAAACTAGGTTGTAATCCTAACTGAAGGTTTTTGGAAGATATTTTCAAATAATTTTTGATCAAATTTTTCAACAAAATTTTTTTGGGAAGCCAAATATTTTTTTAAATTTAAAAAATTTTTTTTTATAATTTCAAGACTTGCTTTTACAAACAATTTTAGGGCGTTAGTATTCTTTTAGCGGCCACTGTTATTAGGCAAATATTTTGTATGTGGTACACCTTTGCCTGGCTATGTGAGTTATTATAATGAACGGCAAGTAAAAATAAATTTTTTTTAAAGAAAATAAAAAAATATCATAGAAATACACATGCACACACGTACACACATAATTAATAACATGGCTAATAAATAATTTCCCACATTTACACCAACATTCTTTTAAATGTTTATTAATTTTATTTTATTTGTTTAAGTTTTTTTAGCCATGTTTTGTTTTGTTTTGTTTTTTGTTTTTTTTTTTTGCTTGCTTGTGCTTATTTTTTAAAAAATAATTATTTTTGTTGTTACTGTTGCTGTCGCTGTTGTTGTTGTTGTGTTTTCTCACATACGGAAGCTGTAAAGACAAAATAGCAACAGCAACAGCAACAAGAACAACAAGAACAGCAATAATGTTGGCTATTCAGAGTTAAATTCATCACCATAAACACGCAATAATTTCAAACGAAAAAAAATTTCCAGAAAAAAAAAATTTGTCTTCTATTGAAGCATTTCTGCTGGCATTTCTCTGCATTTCTTTTGTGGTTTTGAAAACAGGCCGTAAAAAGAAAGAAAAATAATAAAATTATAATTAATTTTAATTTTAAATAATTTCTGGTACTTTATGTTGATATGCCTGTTTTCCAGTATTTTAATGCCTTAAACATTAACAGCAAAACTTGGAGCAAGAGAAAGTCAATTTCCAATTGAAAATTAAAAAAGAAGAAGAAAAAAAACTTTTCGAAATTATTCTTTGAGTGTAATAATGCTGGAATTTTATTATTTCTTCAATTGAAATACTTTTAAATTGTCAAACAACACGTAAATTTGTTAAGAACTGGGTTATTAGAGAGTTCTCTTATTATTTTTGTGGGTCTTTGAGTGTTGACAGCAATTATTAGAGATTATGGGGACAAGAAACGTTTCCTTTAGATAACTGTTCACACACGCAAATATTATGGAATAGTTTGAGCTCTAAAACAGACGTGATGTAATTAAGAGCACAGAAAATATAATTTTTTTTAATTACAATTTAAAATATTCCTGAAATAACAAATGCTAGGTATTTTAGGAGAGTTCGGAGTCAAGTTTAAACTGTAGGTCCCTCCACTCATTTATAAAATTAGCACACACAACATAAGTGGTGTGAGAAGCTAGGCCTTAATCCTGATTAAAAGGTTGTAATGGTCAATCATGTATGAATTATTGAAGACTGCTTCTCCACTCACCGATCGTATAAAAATATGCCATGTATTGAGGTTTTCTGTACTCGAAAATCCTCTCTGAACATCATACTCAATGATGTCTTTCCCTGTGGCCGTCTACGCATTGAAAACGTGAATATAAGATTTCAACTTATGAAGCTAAATCGTCATTCGATTTGGCAATTGATTTTGACGGCACTAGATAAAGGTTTGTCTATTAAGATGGTTTCAGAACCGTTTGTCTGACATCTGTTGAATGACTTTCATTTGAAGGGAATTTATAAACGAGAAATCTCATTTACAAATTTGGATCGTTAAAGGACAGAGGAAGGCTTAAAATAGTTAAAAACGTCAAAACAACAGTAGTAGCGATTGATACTCCGGCATTTTTCGAGTGTACCGATGGTTGTCATTATTGTCTAGAATTGACACGATTATATGGGATCGTCCAGCAAAGACTTTCAAACGTTAACGCTTGATAATTATCATCTTATTGAAACAATATCCGTCAAATTAGTTGCCCTTATTCACTTTGTTTGGTCAAATCACAAAGCCGAGCACAGAAAACGACATGTGATGGTTAATGGGCTGTGGAGCACCTTGCAACTGGAACTTACTTTTTTCGAAAAATCATTTTAGCACTTGAGGTCTATTTCTGGATGAATGGGTACCTGAGCAAACAAAATTGTCGAATTTTAATCCACATGGGATCCAAGCTGGCGCTCGGCACATATTTCTTTCAAACGACAATGGCCAGGACATCACTATCAACGGCGAGCACTATAGATTAATGACTAGCAACTTTTTTTAGTCGCAAATTGAAGATCTGGACCAATGGGAAGGCGCTATGTGTAATGCTTACGCCAAATTGGATATTCTGCCTAGATTTCCTTGAGGACACGTCATTTCCATGTACAGATGATGTGAACTGGCTACCGAGTCGAGGTTATTTGGCAACGAAGACTCTTTCTTGTGAGGAAACTCCTCAAGTTTAAACATATCTTCATAAAATCATCAATTCATTGTATACGCACCAGATTTCGTTGGAAAATTTAAATCTTTTGCCTGCTTTCACCAAAGTAGGCGGGGCAGACATAATAAACATACGTCATAATTGGTCTTTACAGATTTTAGTCCGGACTATAACTAGCTTTTTTGACAAACTTTATGGACAGTCTATAACCAACAACTTACTCTGGAGTACGGGACTTTGTCAAATTCAGTATTTCACTAAGCAAAGTCGATGGTAGCTAGCACTGATTTTTGTAATTAAACCCACATCATTACATAATTGGTATTATTTTCTGGATGAATGGGTACCTGAGCAAACAAAATTGTCGAATTTTAATCCACATGGGATCCAAGCTGGCGCTCGGCACATATTTCTTTCAAACGACAATGGCCAGGACATCACTATCAACGGCGAGCACTATAGATTAATGACTAGCAACTTTTTTTAGTCGCAAATTGAAGATCTGGACCAATGGGAAGGCGCTATGTGTAATGCTTACGCCAAATTGGATATTCTGCCTAGATTTCCTTGAGGACACGTCATTTCCATGTACAGATGATGTGAACTGGCTACCGAGTCGAGGTTATTTGGCAACGAAGACTCTTTCTTGTGAGGAAACTCCTCAAGTTTAAACATATCTTCATAAAATCATCAATTCATTGTATACGCACCAGATTTCGTTGGAAAATTTAAATCTTTTGCCTGCTTTCACCAAAGTAGGCGGGGCAGACATAATAAACATACGTCATAATTGGTCTTTACAGATTTTAGTCCGGACTATAACTAGCTTTTTTGACAAACTTTATGGACAGTCTATAACCAACAACTTACTCTGGAGTACGGGACTTTGTCAAATTCAGTATTTCACTAAGCAAAGTCGATGGTAGCTAGCACTGATTTTTGTAATTAAACCCACATCATTACATAATTGGTATTATTGCCTTCAGTCAGGATTACGACCTAGTTTCTCACACCACTTATGCTGTGTGGGTTAATGTTTATACATGAGTGGCGGGATCTACAGTTTAAAGTCAACTCCGAACGATAGATTTTTGAGAAATTTTTCATGGCAAATTTTATTGACTCTCAGAGGACTGCTGAGAGGAAGCCGCCGAAGAAATATTTTTTCATACTTCGTTTAGTTGGAGATGTCTGACCTGGGGTTTGAACCCAGGCCTTACGTCTAATATGCCAACACTACGGTGACATTTATACGATGTTATATTTCACACATAATGGCCTCAAAAGGCCTTTCAAATGAATAAAAAAATGTCAAAGATAACCCGCAAACTGATAATTTCTTTTAAATTTAATTTTTAAAATAGAAACCACTTAATGAAAGACCCTATATTGTGGTGTAGAACGTAAAAAATCAAAAAAATAATATTTTGCTGTTCATTTCAACGCCACTGTAACTTTAATTATCAGTTTCATTCTAATACCGAGACCCACATAGACTCCCAGGTGTTATTCCATAAGAAGACAACAAAGAAAACTAAAACAAAAACAAAAAAAAAATTCAAAAAATTTTAACAACTTCCTGATACAGAATCCCACACACGTTAACTAAAGCAAGATTTACGCACAAAAGCAACAAAAACAATTAAAAAGACAAGAACTGCATCAGCAACCAATTAACATCCTTTTATACTCTCTTTCTCAATCTCTATTTCATACACTGGCAACCAAAAAACATTGTCTGGCATATTAAAGCAGCGTAAAATGACAATAAAAATAAAAACAACAACAAAAAAGTTGGTGTTGTAAACTCTTTACAGAGAAATGTTACACAAAAAACAACCAAATGAGAGAAAATTCCTCGATTTTTTTGTTATTGTAATTGTTTATGTTACCTTCCGGTCATCATAAATTAATTTCTGTTCCTCTCTATCTCTCTGTCTCTCTCTGTCACTGTCCCGGTGTTGTATTTTTGCTGTGTTGGTGATATTTTTGGTTACATTCTGTGGGTTGTTATTGCAAGTGAGTGAGGGTAAATGAGTGTTAGTGAGCGTTAAATATGATTCATTGACTATTTATTTATTTGTTATTGTTGTTTTTATCGTTTAATAAATATTTTTTTTATGAATTTCTTTACGAGTGTGTGTGTGTGTGTATGTATTTGTCTATCATAGTTTAATGCTCCTTTGGGAGTGCTGCTGATATTGCGGTTATTGTCGCGTTGTTATTGCTTAGTTCGGTTATTATTAAGTAGCGCAGCCATTAAGAAATGATAAATAAACTCGTACTCATACGCGTGTACTCCTCTGAGGGTTACAGTGGAGTTATAAAATTAAAATAAAAAAAAAAATACAAAAGCATGACACGGTTGCACAGTAGCGTGTTAAATTGAACGAAAAACAAACAAAATTTTTACTGATAAACATACGTCTCAGCGTTTATTTCAGATCAAAATCGAAATTTCTTTATAAAGCCTCCACTATGAACCCTTTCTCTCTCTCTCTCTCTTATTTTTAAACAAATTTTTTTATCGATAAACAAAAAGATTTTAAGCATGGCAACAATGCATTATCATTTACGATATTTCTTCAATCATTTCATTTAAAATTTTTTCTTTTTCTTGTTGTTGTTGTTGCTTTGAAAGCAAAATAAGGCATGTCATCGTTATTGTCATTCTCATCATCAGCATCAGTATCACAGTTATTTTTATACTCGCTACTAAGCATCATCAACAGTTCATAATGTCAACACAGCCTTCAACGTTGTTGTTGAATTTCAATAATAATTCACGTTGAAATGTGAGAGAAATTCGAAGAGAGCTTGGAGATTTTCTTTGAAATGCAATGAAAACGTTATGGAAAATGGAAAAATAAACAATTTAATTGAGAAGATTTAAATGTTAAAGGGATTTTGTCAAACAGATTCTTAAATTTTTTATGTTAAGAAATGAAACTTTAAGAGAAAAATATTATAAATGAAATTTATTAAAGGATGGAAATTAAAAGAGCTTTGACGCAGAATAATAGGTCAAAATACCGTTAACATTAATATATTATATCATTGAATCAACAACGACTCTAATCTACAAATATTGGACGAACTAGACGTTATATCTCCATTAAGCAAGATTGTTTTCATAAAGTCAACAATATAGTCAATCATACTATACAATAACAATATCAATTATTCAACCGCGAGATACATATATAAACAAATAATCAACAATTTAAAGAAGAATTCACCAGTATAAGCTGCATAAAGGGTGATTCATGGTGAAAGAAATCGATCACAATCCTTCAACACACACTTTTATCAGTCTTTTCTTTTCGAATCATATATTAGAGATTTGTTAAAATAGAGCAAAACCACTATATTAATATTATTTCACATTCAGTCATCAGTAAGCAAATTCATCAAGGCTCTTAGTGTTCCATTGTTTATTCCCTCACTATCTCCATTATTTGTAGTTATTCCTGATTGATCTAAAGCATTCATTCAGTGTTTACTACAAATCTCTCGACCTGGTTAATCCAAGTTTTTCCACCTTATACAGATTAGCAATGGTGATCTAATTAAGCTATTGTTGCAGTTCTCCTATAGAATTGACATTAATCCTACTACCAAATGTCAGATATAGTCAAAATCTTCTTCATGTGAGAAACGAGTTTATCTATGTTGTATAGTTTACATTCTCCTATCAGTATTATGTGTAGGTCCTTTCTTTTTTAACTGTTACATTAAATGGCTTTTATATTTGAGAACGCCGTTAATTCAGGGACAGGACTTACGACCGTTAGAAAAACATACTTCACAATATTGATGATGCAGCACACTTGTGTGTAAATAGAGTTTAAGTTTAATAGTTTTTTACTTTAACATTCTTTTTGTCAAGTTGAGCAATGACTCTTCCACTTCGTAATCTTCTCCCTACCAATATTAGAGAGAAGCTTATCATGGTCAATTTTTCTTATCGCTTTCAACCTCACTCTACACTCCCACAAAGGAACAAAACAATTACATACAATCCAATTCAATTCGCTTAAACGTTAAGCAACTCTTGGGCCATTATGTTTGCAACGATGAACGCAGAGCCTAGTGTTACTAGCTTTAATTTAAGATAACACAGACAACAATCATTTACGACCATCTTGTGAATCTGCTTTTTTAGATTTTCATCTTTAGGATTATTTGCGTAGCACAATTTTTGTCAACTACCAATTAGTCCCTTGAAAAGCGCCACGCTAACTTGTATTCGACACATTACATAATTTATGTTATCAATACTCGTTAACATTTACATACTAGGGAAATTTTAAGTTATATAGCATGACAGAATGTTCATAATTATTCCTCTCGGAAGGGAGAATTGCCTTCATTTTGTCATTATTTGTACTATCCTTCTTATGGTTCAAAGTGTTTTCTTAGGGACATAAATCCGAACTTTTACTTATGCTATACAGAAGTCTCTGACCGATTTGAGGCACATATAAAATAAGAAGAATATATATGGAGTAACTCGATTTCTCACGGTAGCTCGAAGGACATCCCTTGATTTAGTCGGGCATGGACATTGAAGAACATTTATCGGATAAAATCACTTTTTTACCTTTATCTTTTTTTTTATTATCTTGATCCCTTTATTTAATCATTGCACTGATTTGAGCGAGTAACAGTTACTTTTTTAAATAGCTATTTTCTATTTTCGTTTCAACCATTCTTTTTTTCATTTTTCAATTCAGCTTTACTTTTAATTTATCATGTTTCTTGCTTGTTGTCCATTTTTTTTCTATAGAAGACGGATTATGTTAACTAATCGTGATATCATCAGAAAAGGAGTGATGTGCTGTAACCATAACTGCCCTGTACACTTCCACTTTTACCAATACGCCTACTATATTTAAGTACAATTAGATTAGTTTCGGTTCTTTAGCATTATAGAGCATGTTGGGTTAACCATAGAACAATAGAAGGGACCAGAAACAACTACTAATTTAAAAGATTTGCGCTTTTAGCCAGTTCTTTCCTAAATTTTATTGATATTAGCTGCCGCTATCGATATATATCAATATACAGAGATTGTGACTTATCAATATTTCCTTTAAAGATAGGCAAGCGTTGTTATTGTAGTAATAGAAAGATATAATGTAGGTGACCACGGAAAGCAGAGTAGGTAAAGAAAGTATTGATATCAAGAGACGAATTGCGTAAGGAAAAAATTTCTATTATCCAGTAATTATTCTATTATAACGAATACTAGAATCAAGTAAAGTAATAAGGTGTGACGGGGAGTACAAAACTATTAATAATATCTGATTTATGAAAGAAAATTCAGCGCCGTTATATCTGAGAAATTTGCATCGTGATTTGCGATTGGTATTTTTGTTTATATTTGGTATGTTTCTACTTATATTTTATATTTTCTTACAATCTAGCGCATATAGTTTATTGAGACATGTATACATACAATAATTAGTGCTCCACTTGGACATAATCCGAAAAATACAGAAAATGATAACAAAAATTATAGGGACGCGCTTTGTGCGAGCAGTGCAACAATTTCTGAAAGACATAATGTTCGTCCAACTTGTACGGCATATAATTCATTTTTGCAAGTTTTTTACAGCCATTTTGAATGATGCAATAACAAATGGTCCTTTTTATAGCTCGTAATAATTTGAAAAATCCAGAAAAATTTAATCAACGTCCTATATTCAAGTAATGAATAGAAGCAGGTTGTCGCAATCTACTCAACGTCATATGTGCTATAGAAGATACGTATGAAGATCAATTAACTTTTTTATGTCGAAAATGATCTAAAAGTCTTCGGCCCATTAAATATAACTTTTCAACTCCAACAAATTACTGATAGGAGTTTCACGATAATGCCAAGAATTGTTCATATGAAGGCTTAGGGCTTCAATAAAATCGCCTAAGCCCATAGTTAACTGCTTCCAATTGAATTTCAATTGGATATGTCTATAAAGAGGTGTGTTTGCTTAAAAAGAAAC
>QOCX01000526.1:52724-81050 GCA_005959815.1 Sarcophaga bullata
ACTGCTGCGGAGAGATAATCGCTGATCAAAATATGTTTTCGTTTGTTGGAGATGTCAAAATTGCCATGAAAACTTTCTCCAAAAATCTATCGTTGGGAGTCGAGTGGGGTCATGCCACTGAAGAATAAAAATTAACACATACACGCGTGCCTAATGTGAGAAGCTAGGTTGTAATCCTGACTAAAGGGTTGTAATAACCAATTAAGTAAGGCCCCTAATTCGGTGTAACAACTAGATAAAGTTCACAGAAGACATTTTTATCCAGACATTGGTAGATAGGAACCCTGTCATCCTAGGACCTGCTACAATAGAACAATAATCTGCTCAAGGGGAAAAACTTCGATTAATGAGCACTTAGTGCAACACTGAATAGAATAGGATACACCATAGGAACTGTGGGAATAAAAAAGACACTAGAGCCTGTGATTTGCTTCACTGATGATCATAAAAGAGTTCTTCAAGGGGTGATATTGGAATACGACGATTTTGTTTATACTTTTTTAAGACGATCGAGAATTCTTTAGCAGCCAACCGCAATCTGGTCACCGCAGCTTGTCACCAACTTCTGAAAATCTTAAAGAAGACGTCCAGGATTGCTTGTGGTGCTTGCGCATTGTTTTGCAATATTTTGAATATCTAGTGTGGGTGGCCTCTGTAAAGTTTGTTCAGAAACTGGAATTTCTTGCATTATGACTCATAAAGGCTCGGACACTCAATTACAGCCTTCATTTGCCAATGATGAAAGAAAGAAAACTTCAAATGCCGTCTAGGGTTTCTTAAGAATGTCTATCATCACAATGTACGCTTTAATGGAATCAACTTACTCAATGGCACAACGCTCCGTAATAATTCAATAATAATTGGAGACACAATTATTGAAACTGAAAAAAAGAAAAAATTGTCTACGAAACACCCTATAAAATGTGTTCAAACTTTCGTAGAAAGTCTGTAAGCCAACTGACAATTTCAAAATTTCAATTTCTTTTCAAAAATTTTCATTTCAAATGAGCGAGAAGATATTCAGTCGCGATTTCCAAATTGATGCCAATCTACCACCGGCCGTGCTTGAAACATTTATGGCCGCCCAGAGCAAACTTTTGGGCTTACGGGGCCATATAGAGAAGACAGCAAAAGGATTTAAAGGCAAACTAGAGGGTGACAAAGATAAAATGGAAAAACTTAAGGAGTTGATTGAAAAATCCGAACAATTTCTCAGTAAAATGACAAAATGCGTGTTCTCCGAAATGAAGGAAATCAAACAGTATACAACGGAGAAATTTAATATCAAATAATATCGGGGGAGAAAAAAAAGAAAGAAAGACAAAAAATAAAAACAAAAAAAAAGAAATTAAAAAGTGAATGCAATTGTTCCCAATACTGGAGATCAAATGGTAAATTTTCCTTGTAAATCCGTAATGGTTTTTTCATTTTCGGTTTTTCTCATTAATGACTTTGAATTACAAATTCTAAGAAACAACACGTTCGTTCGTACGTTCATTCGTTTCTTCATCCATTCATTTATGTTTGAAAGCACTTTTAGGGTCATTACTACATACTCTATTGGTGTCGTATCGTATCATATCGTATCGCATTGTATTGCATGTGACACTGATAATGCTTTTGACAATGATTGTCACTTTATTTAATGACTGTTTTACTATGATTTGGTGTTTTTGTTTTTTTGTTTCTCTCTCTCTATTTTTATTTTGATTTAAGCATTCAAAAATTTATGTGTGACTCTTAAACCTGTAATTATGGATTTTCTTTTTGTCATCATCATTCATCAAAGAGCTGTTTTCCTTGAAACCTAAAGCAAGGTACAGACTGCATCAAAACTTAATCAACAATTTTCTAAAAATTTTCATCATGGTTTTATGGTATTAAGAGGCCTCAATCCCCTTTTAATAAGCCATTTAGCCCCTCCGGTTAGGGCAAATTCATGTCAAGTTGCCATATTGCAATACCATTTAGAAATCCGGACAGCATATCAGTTTCATTACAGGTTATCTTCCTCTTCAAAGCTATTCTCAAATGGAATTTAATAATTTTGTGCAATATCAATCACTTTAAGGCTATCCTACCTCGTCTCCTATCTCTTTAACATAGCCTAGTCTGCCCAAAGGCTCACTTCCTTGACTAAGTAAATCTCAATTCTCCGGTTTTTAGCGACTCTGACATACCAATTACACCAACCGCAGAACGAAGCATTAAATTTAACAGCACACAGCTTTCATTTTATCAAAACTCACAAGTGCTGTCTCAGTGGCCTCTCCAAAATTCTTCATAAGACACTGGAAAACATCTCAGCCTAGTTGTTCTGTCAATGGCTCAACATGCTTTACACCAACACTTCCTCCACAAATTTCTGCATAAGAGACTGGAAAATATTTCTAACTGGCTCAACATGCTTTACACGAACACTTTCTTCACAAATTTCTTCATAAGACATTGGAAAATATGTCAGAGTAGCTATTCTATCAAGGACTCAACATGCCATACAAGAAAAAGTTCTCCATAAATTCCTTCAGAAGACGCTGAAAATTGTCTCAGACTGTCTATTCTATCAAGAGCTCAACATGCTTTACACATTCACGTCCTTCACAAATTTCTTCATAAAACACTGGAAAACAGCTCAGACCAGCTATTCTCTCAAAGGCTCAACGTGCCCTACACGAAAAGTTTCTTCCCTAAATTTCTTCATAAGACACTGGAAAATGTCTAAGACTAGCTGTTCTGTCAAGGGCTTAACAAGCTTTACAAGAATACGTTCTTCACAAATTTCTCCATAAGAGACTGTAAAATATTTCTGACTGGCTCTTTTATCAAGGGCTCAACATGCTTTACACAAAAACTTTCTTCACAAATTTCTTCATAAGACACTGGAAAATACGTCAGAACAGCTATTCTATCAAGGACTCATGCCAAACTAGACAAAGTCCTTCATAAATTTCTTCATAAGACACTGGAAAATACGTCAGAACAGCTATTCTATCAAGGACTCATGCCAAACTAGACAAAGTCCTTCATAAATTTCTTCATAAGACACTGGAAAATGTCTCAGACTGGCTATTCAAGGGCTCAATATGCCCTACTCGAAGAAGTCCACCCCAAATTTCTTCGTAAGATACAGGAAGATATTTCTGACCGGGCTATTCTATCAAGGGCTCAACATGCTATACAAGAAAAATTCTCCATTAAATTTCTTCATAAGGCACTAAAATACCTTGATGGAATCAAGGGCTCAATATGCCATACAAGAAAAATTCCTCCATGAATTTCTAAATAAGGCACTTGGAAAATACCTCAGACTAAGCCTATTCTATCAAGGCTCAACATGCGTACAAAAAAAATTCTTCCATAAATTCTTTCATAAGACACATGAAAATACTCAGAGCTAGCTATTCTATCAAGGGCTCAACATGCCATACAAGAAAAATTCCTCCATAAAATTTCTTCATAAGAGACTGGAAAATATTTCAAACTAGGTATTTTATCAAGAGCTCAACATGCTTTACCACTGGAAAATGTCTGTCTGACTGTCTATTCTATCAAGGGCTCAACATGCCATATAAGAAAAAAGTCCTCAATAAATTTTCTTCATTATACACTGGAAAATGTCTCAGTCTGGCTATTCTATTAAGGGCTCAAACATGTCCATACGCAGAAGGTCCGTCTAACGAAGTTCCCCTGCACGCTCTAGTTAGTCAGACGAAAAAGGTTGCTTAATTGTAAGGAATATATCTGGTCACCTTGCTTGATGTAAAGGAAACGTTGAAGCTGAGTTTATTAAGTTGGAACTGCAGATTAAGTACACGGCGAAGCAGCAGTTGCCATCTTACTCTGTGTGATTTGAAGTTATGTCTCAAAAGATTTAGAAAGAAAGGGTGATCCTGTTAGCCATGGTCGCTACAAATCTCAATATTGAATGTCTAGCGACCTAGCAAAAGTAGCTCTTAAGTAGAAAATCATGCACCGTGTCCAGTCTATTGGAACCACATGTTTTTCAACCATAATTCATATAGTTAAAGTAGGCGAAAGTCGCCAGGTATAGCTATGTAGCGCTTGATGTTCACAGTAGTCATGTGAAGAGGTCATGTGAAGAGGAAAATCAAGATGGTTTTCTGTGAAAACTTTTCTTCCTCTTTGAATTTAGCAATCGATGCATTCTCTATAAATTTTTTTGTGAACATCATCACCATCCTCAAGTCTTTCATTAGAGTTCTCTGTAAATGCCTTTAATTGTTGCCAATCGCTTACTCAATAAGAACCATGCCAATGGATTACGATACCCTGGAAAAATTTCTTTTGAATTCAGTTCCACTTTTCTTGGCTTCTATCGCTTCAACCATTCATTTCCATTCAATAATTCTGTGCCACTTTAGATCGACTGGAGAAAAAGGATTTATTTTCTCTGCCTATGTAAAGAGGCTTATGAAAATCTCTTAGCCAACAACAACAACCACAACAATTCCCATCACCATGTGATTATCATCATTTGTTTAGCCGAGATTGTAGGAAAATAATCGACCATAATTAAGTTTTGTCATTTGTTCTTTAATATGTAATTTTCTTATAATCGCACTTGAATAACCAAGCGACTAAATAACTATATATATTTGTAAAAGGTACATGTATAGAGTTTAGAAAAGAAGGGTTTTGTAATGACACTCTATCCAAGATATATGTATGTCATTTCAGTTTTGTATCCGAAAAACATAGCCCTGTGTGGTAGTCCTAGTAAAAAGCCTAGCGGGGATTAAATCAATCAAAAAATAATGTAGTTGCATATTGATCATTGAAAAATCGCTGTGACATTGAGTAGACCTATCATGATGTAGTTGGTATGTCCTAGAACTTTTGCGTAGCTGGTCGACATATATCTCGGCGTTATTTATGATAAATTCTTATCCAGACCGTCTATGTTCCATATTGATTTACTAGCACTGTGCGGCAGTTCATAAGCTGTTTTTTTTACTTTGATAATTATTTTTGATCGACTGTACGCTATATTTACAGGACAGTAAAGGCTTGTCATTTACGATCCCTAGGGAGTGTGTAATATACCACATCAAAAATGGCGGTGCCTTTAGTTAGTGAAGGATTAGTGAGGACATTCGATATAATGCGGTTCACTATTTTAACTCGTTGACTTGATGACATGGGGCAGCATCAGAGGAGCTAAGGACGCAACAAGGCGGATCCCGCTTAATGCTAAAACCAGGCACACGGGAATAGTTAATATTAAACATACTGAACTTGCGTTACATAACTGACTTCTCCGAATTGATAGAGACAATGCGCTAATTCCTCTCATTACAAGAAGAGGTAGGAAGACACAAGTGGCGCTCATCAAAAGCTTCTGTTATCATGCTATAGACAAAGGTAAGTTATTGCTGTGTAACTGAAGTAAACCTTATACTAGTAGAGACTCCGCTGTGGAACAGACAGAATGTCTCATAGGATGTATTTCATTCAAGAAAGATTGAAAATTTGCACGTATGTGGAAGCTGAAAGTTGAATTTGAAACGTAATCCATGATAATACCTATACATAGAAAAGAGAACAAATTGGTTTTCCTGTGGCCATGGTTATTAGTAAAGTGATATGCTGATACTAATCTGGACGTCTTGGTGTTGCTCACCTGTTCAGTTATGTATCGCAGGGAATCAAGTTTGTGAGATCATATACCTCCTACTCTGTACGAGACTTAATGCAGAAGGCTGCATACTGACGAGTAAGTTGGAGGTCCACCGTACTATTGCAGATCTATCCGCCTAGGCTGCACACTTGTCAGGCGCTTTGAAGAACCTGACAATTGTAATTAATATGAGTCTTCTCGTGGAACATACATAAGATTAATGTGTTATTGCGAACATGTCTGTCAAACCTTTCAATAAGGCTCTCGGATGATTGGAGGTTATATATAGTGCTATCTCGCAGTAGAAAACAATAGTACATTATGTATCTCAAGGCGGATATAAATTGGCTTATTCCAAGATATTTTTATATATAAGTACAAGTAGTTTGTAAATAAACTAACTCCTGGTCAAGAGAGGTACCTATATAGAACCCAAGAAAATTGTGGGTCGTGTAGCTGAGATGACGTCCCTACCCACTGACGCAACTATTTCCGATCGACAAACTACTTACTGACTGCATAAACAAATCTGGGTCTATTGATTGCTATCATCGGCTAAGTTACCCTACAAATATTTCGCAGTTGATCAAACCCTCGTACTTTAGGACATTAGAAGATTATTGTAGTTCAAACCAATTCTTATTTGGTCCTAAAACTCAAACAACCAATCGTTAAAGAAATATTGTCCTTCCACAGTTAAGTAAGAAGGTTATGTTTTGTTCGAACTGTTGTTGTGGTTGTGGTTGTGGTTGTATAGCGTAACAAATAGTCAACCTAGACTGTGTATGAATTTCTCAATTTGTTTAATGTCACGCTGTGTGTGTTTGTTGTCTTAATTATTATGCCTTCAAATACGTAACGTATAATTTGTATTGATGTTATTAGTGTTGGTAGTGTTGTTGTTGTTGTTGTTGTTGTTGTTGCAGTTGTATGAAAGCATACAGAGAGACAATTAATGCATTTCGTTAAAGAAATGCATTCGCTTGAGAACATATTGTGTCACTGTAACTGTGTTGTAAAGATAAACGAAATAACCAAAAATACAACAATAACAATATCAACAACAACAATAACAATAACTATAATGACAATGCAATCAAACGAAGGCAAAGAGACATAATCGATTATGATTTTAAGGAGAGAAAAACAAAAAAAAAAACCGAAATAAACCCGTTCGTTCGTTCGTTCATTCATTCGTTTACGCGTGCATTTTGGGCAATTTATGAAAAGCATGTGTAATCATAAATAAGTATGGCTGATGCGGCCGATGTTGTTGTTGTTGGATTTGTTGGATTTGTGTGTTTTTAATTTATTGTTATTGTTGTAATGTTTCAATGGTCGGATCAATAAATTCTGTGTGAGTTTCTTTTTTTTTCGGTATTTTCCCGAGTTTTTCTTGTTTTTTTTTTGTTTTTTTTCTTAAAATCAAACAAAAAAAAATTCGTTTTTCTCACTTAATTGAGCAGCATGAGTTTGTAAGTTTTATGGTTTGATGCTCATGTTGTTGTTCATGTAGTTGGTGTTGTTGTTACTGATGAGTGGTTTAAAGCTCAGTTGGTCTTATATTTTCCAAACGATAATTTAACATGTGTGTTGTTATTGTAATTCTTAATATCAGCATTAATACAAGTGTCCGATAATATTTGTATGTGTGTGTGTGTGTGTGTGTGTGTGTGTGTATGCATTTGTATCTTAAAAACACTTTTAAAGTTTTGATGTCTCTCTTAAATTAAGAGCCTTAATGAGTAGCAGCAGACAATTTACGACACTTGTATTACGAAGAAAAAAAAAATCTTTTTTTTTTTGTTGCATTTGTTGCTGGTTTTTCTTTTAATGAAAATGTATCGTTGTCTGGTGTTAATGACCTTTAATGTAATATTTGTTGCTATCAATGGGGAGGGGTAACTCCCCCTTTTTTCTTTTCTACTCAATACGGTTTGTTTTTTTAAATTTCACCGCCTTGTATGTGGTCTTAGAAAGTTTTTCTTACGTTTTCTGATTTTTTTTCTTTTTTTTCGTTTTTTTTAATGGCTATAAAGAGTTGATTGGCTTTTAAAACAACCTTAAAAATAGCAGCGTTTGTGTAAGTCAGTATATTAATTGGGTATGTTTTCTTTAATTATTTTTAAGGCCATTAAATATTCATAAAAAGAAAATTATAATGGACTAGACTCTGGTGGCTCTGAAATATTCAAACAGAGATGAAAGTCGCTTGCATGAGATTTTTTTTTAACCACAAACAAATTATGAGAGACCCACCTTGATTATTTGTTTTTTTTATTTTTTAATGTGATTCGATTTATAATCCGTTTAATTATAGCAACGCCTCTACGTAGCAATTTGGCATGCCACAAAATCTGATTTCAAAGCAGTGGAGTTTTATTGTTGCAGATAACGATTGTCATAAATTTGTAGACCAGGTGGTGGATTACTTTATTGCGGCAGTTCTAAGCAACTCCATTAGTGTGTGTTTTCTGTGAAGCAATCACTGGCCGCTAGTTGTCATTTATTGGGAGTTCAAATTGCTTATTTACCATGCAAGTTTAATTAAATTGGGACCACCAGTAGCATCAATGAATAAGTGAAGTAAAGAAAATATTTTCTGAGGTTCATAGACAAAGTCTTTATATTGCCTTTGGATGGCCATACGTCAGGCAATAACAATATAATTGTGCTAAGAGAAGACGACTTTGAATCTGATTTTCAGGTGAAGGTACTTCAATGTAATGTATTGGAAAACTGTGGTATCACAATGGGCTTTGTGTGTGGCCTATATGGCTCCGTTCATACTCCTACCTATGTACCTAACATATTATCACTGTTTTGAGGCGAAAAATAATCAAATTTTTGTTGCCAAAACACCAAATTTGAGCCGCTGGTATGGCATTGGCTTAAAACTGAAACCAGAAAGTTTTACTCGATTCTAGTTTAAAAATTTCAAAGATAAAGATTCACATCCCTTCAGTCGCTTCCACCATAGAAATTTCACAAATTGCACAATAAGCCTGACGTATAAGCTACCTAGGGTCAGCCCTAGGATGGTTTGAAAATATTTAAAAAGGTCTGGTTGCCCAATGTAAGTCAAGTCAATGAAAGTTTTGGTTCTACTTAAAGTAACCCAAAGAAATTTGATTTACTGAACCATCAAACAACGTTTTAACCATCTTCACGGGCAGCAAAAGTCAAGCATGTCTAAAAAAAACAATTTAAAGCCTTTTTTAAAGGCACACAAGATATATTAGAGTGATGAGTGGGATTCAATAAAATTATGGCTACGTTAAGTTTAATTTGACAATGTCCTTAAGCATATCCCACCAGAATACTATCAAGGACCATGTGTAGCATAAAACCACTGCGTCTTCTGAACCGTATATCCATTGATCCCTGGTCGAAATCAGTTCACATCCATACTAGCAATTTGTAAAAGCGATGGATTTTTTTATTAAAATTAACTCTGGCTCAAAAAGCGCTATCGATAATGTCTGAGTGTCCAAATTCACTCGCTGCAGGTTCCCTAATGTTTGGTATTAGTATGGAAAGTGTTCAATGCTCACGTCTTTATCCCGCAATACAGCTTCTGCAGAATACTTTGTAGATTATTTTTCAACTTTTTCGCTCGTATTTATAGCAAGGGTCGTTTGATATTATAGCCGCTAAAAGTTTACAAGATGCCTTATGGTCTAGCGTCCTGTTTAAGAAAGCTTTAAGGTTCCTAAAGTAAATTATAAGAGGATTTCATTCAAACCACGGTCTTCATGTGACCATTGATGGCCAAATCTATGTGCTACCGCTATGAGATAACGTTGTGTGAGATGATTTGCTTGCTTCTCAGGAGGGGAACGCCTACCTTAGATTTGAATACTAATTAGTCCTTGTACTAGCTTTTGCAAGTATCGTTACATCTCTTACTGTCTCCTCTAAAGACAATCTTTGATGGGATTCATGCATTACATAGTAAATCTATGTAAGCAATAAGCCTTGATATTGCATTCTGTTTGCAGTTTTTTTATGCCATTATTTCAGCTTGAATTAGGCCAACAGGAAGAGTGTGTTTAGGTCCTAGTCTAAGTTTAATTTTTTTTTTGATCCGAAACGATTTCTCAACTAACCTTGCTTTGTGCTCTTTATCTGTTTGTGAATACTTGAATTATATGCACGGGAAGGTCTAGGACATTGCGTTAATTCGATCTTGAGTGGGGACATAGGCTCAATTCTACAACGACAAAACTTATCCTAGATATGGGAAGTTGCATCTCTTCTGTAAATACCCGATCAGTAGGTGAAACAGAAATGTCTTGGGCTATATGAAGGAGAAGAGAAAACAGTGGAACTTATTTTCGGTCCTTGGCAGAGATGGCCAAGATGGTATCCGATTTGTTGATGAACTGATAGATCCGAAAGACTACAATCTTAAGAACCTAATGGGATTCATAACCGAGATTGACTGGCTAGGGAGGTAACTTTAGAGGTACGGGTGTCTTTAAATAGCTGATTGCAGTTTTAATCTTTTTTCTTTCTAATTTTGTCCCTCTCTTCTTCCTTTTTCCTTTCTTTCCAAATATGAACGGTCACAATGGACCAAGGGTCTCTGAGTGAAGGCATGGAACCGGTAATGCAATAAAGCGTCTCAATTTCGAACTTAATCTCAACTGGAATTCAAAGAGAGTTCAAATGCCTTGCAAAATACTAACTAAGTTCCCTGTGTGGTCATAACTTCTGTAGAGAATCGAAAGTCGGAGGTAGCCATATCGGCATAACTTAAGATTCTGTGTTGCCAGGCTTTCGCAGAATTTTGTCTACTAATTCGTCTGATGATAAGCATTTAAATCAAAATTTCTTTTGATTTCCAAATGGTTTGCTTGATAATCAGAAAAGTGGTCAATCGAAGAGCTGCTACAGATACTGTATCCGTTATGCTACAGAAGTTCTACAGCCAAGGACATATGAAACGAAACGAAAAGTGGCTAAAGATGAGAGCTAAATAAGGTAACTGTCTACCTCTGACACTATGCTTGGTTTTGTGTAACAGATCATGGCCTCTGGTAGGAATTGAACCCACAACCCTCATGCAGGAAACCCTGTACTTAATTAAAACCGGTTTTCAATAGAAAAAATTTTAAAATGTTTGTTTTATTAGAAGCAAATATTGGGTCTTTAAAAGTGGTTTCACAGAAGCCACTGTAAATTTCCATTATTGGCTAGTGGCGGATAAAAGCAATAACAAATTTATTGCCCGCTTAATTATGAAGCTATTATTACTGAAATTTTTATATCTTTTGTTTATGCTTCAATAGCTCTTTTAATAACTTTATTTATATACATACACAGAGAGAGAGAGAGAGAGAGAGAGAGAGAGGTAATAAGAGAGTGAGGCCCATTATCGGTTGGATTTTAATTGCATGCCTTAAACATTTATGTCTCGTAACACCCCTTTATGTTGTTGCTAATTAGTTGACAACAGCTGCCTAAAAACTTTACACAGTTTACAATCACAATGCACACACACACACACACAATTTGTTATATGGCTGCGGTGGTGTTTGTTTGTAATACTTTAACCCCAAAAATTAAAAGTTTCATCTCTTCAGAGACACACACAGAGAGAGAGAGAGAGAGCTGGTTGGTCATTTAATGATCGTTTAAAACTTCGTCTCTTTATCTTTCTTCTTCTTTTTATTATTTTTGTTTGTTTGTCTATTTGATTTGATTGTTAATTAAACACTGAGGACCTTATAAACACGTACAGTTGATGGTAATAAAGTGTTCAAAATCATTTGTAAACATATGAAGAACGTTTAAATCATTCTATGAGGAGGAGGAGTTGAGAAAAAACAAGGGACAAGTGCTAGTTTTTTATTGTTGTTGTTCGGTTTAATTTTCTATGAAATCCGTTTGTTAATGATTTTTTTTTTCATAAAAAAATGGAAATAGAAAACAATTAAAAATATTAAAAAATAAAAGAATACGAGAAAGAGAAAACTGGAAAATTTGTTGTGTCAATAGACAAATTGAATGCAAAAAAGCCATTAACTTTCCTCTTCTACTGGCTTTGTCTTTGGATTTTTTTTTATAACAATTCTATTAATTCGTATTGTTGTTGTTATTATAATGGCTGGCAAAGTTGCCAGATTTGTTGATTAATCTTAATGATAAGAATTTTAAGATCCCAACATAACCCATAACATAATTTTGTGAATATTTTAACGATAATCAGGGAATCTTTAACCCAAGGACTCTTAACAAAAACATGAATTCTTCAAGAGAGATTTTTAACTTTATTTCAAACGGCCTACAACCTTATCTAAGGCTTTTTATAACTGGCATAGAACCAGTTCACTAAATTCCATGGAAAATCCAAGGTACTTCCGTTGACACACGATGGTCGAACCTTACTTACTTAATTTTTCATTACAACCCTTTAGTGAGGATCACAACCTTGTTTCTTATACTTTCCATGTTGTGTGTGTTAATTGTAGACACGAGTTAAGCGACCTGCAACTTAAAGCCGACTCCGAACCTAAAATTTTGACGACTTCTAACCTTGTTTTACAAAAAACTGACCCGGAAAAATCATATTTTGGCAACGGCTTACATCTTTTTTGCAGGAACAGGATCACACGATAAGTTATGAAATCATTCTTCCCAACCTTCTCTCCTTTTTCCATTCCTTCTTAAGGACGATTGTGAGCAATGGATCAAATTGACCTCTGGGTACTGTATTTAGTACACGTCCTCTAACCTAACCTAAGCTAATATATGCAATCATTCCGCATCAATTAAATCTTAGGTTGTGTTTTGTTATCATTATTGCAGTGCATTGGTGAAACTAGGACCCAATTCTGGCTCAAGGATTGTAATGAGCAATTATGCATGAATGTATGTATGTGTGTATTGGTGCTAGAGTGCTGCAACCCTATGCTCTAATTTACTGTAATGCCTCCTAAAGTTGTCCAGAACAACTTTGGAATATTGTTCGGCGTTAGTATAGTTTGGAAAATCTAACTCCCTGTCTAGCACTTGATACGTAACCAGATATCTGCTTTTGTGACGAATAAACGAATAATAAGGATCTGTTCTGATCAATCGTTTTCCTTGTTATACAATCTCTATACTGCAAAAGTGTTCTTTACGTGAGCAGTGTCGTGCTCAAAGACCACTTGCAATCCTACGGCAACTTGTCTTAGTCTGATGCAGAGCTTGAACCCATTTGATTTGAAAAGTGACTCCGTTTTGCCTCTTCTATCTTTGGTTTTCAAACAAACCTTTCCACCTTACAGAAAGGCTTTGGTCCTATCTGCTGCATGGAAGCTCCCATCAATGCAAACTCCGCTGTTTGATCAATACTAAGAAGGATAACCTGGTATGCAACATCTGATCTCTCTGAGTAGCTGAGTAGCTGCCTGTGGCTTAAGAAAACCTTACAAGAAAATTTCTAATGAAGCCAAATGAAAGAATCTCAGTGGCCAGTTCACGTCATCTCTCAGTGAGTGGACCGTGCTTTAAAATCGCTCGTGTTGAATAATCAATGTGGCAAGACTTGCATGACACTTAGGTTAGTACTGTTGTAGCCCCATGTCGCTGATATCCAGATTATCCAATTCAAGATCAAAAAAGTTAGCATCGAACAATCGTGTTTGTCGTTGATTGTGATGGCCTGGCCAATGTCAAACCCAAAAAAAAAAATTGGGATTGATAATACCGCCTGCTCTAAATGCACATCAAACATGGCTTTTTCGTGATACACATTGAACGTTCTTGGCTATCATGTGGATTGATATCAACAACTTTGTCTGTTCAGGTATACATTAATCCAGAAATGGGCCTCATCACTGATCATAATTTTTCAATGAAAATCAGGGTTAGTTGTCAGAGCCCATTCAGTGAACACACTGCTTTGTCATTAGTCGTCCATGGTGATTTGAAAAAGCCGATTGAATAAATAAACACTAATTGGACAAATATGGCAAGGTGGCCGTTATCAACTGCCAAAGCTTTGAAATTCCTGTTGGAAGGCCCTATACAATCAAGTGATATTGCAAACATAACTGGGATATGAATCAGTTGGTTGCAGCCATATATTAGGGGTTTGATGCTAACATAACTTGATGTTGGCAATATTTGATGGCCATTTGGCATATAAAAGTTTAGAATTTTAAATTGGAATTTGAAGACATGCTTACAATGCCTAAGAAAGGCAACAACTGCTAAAGACTTTTGAACTCAAGCAGTTTGTTGAGTTTTCTGAGATACTAATAGGCAACCACTGGGAACTTTAATTCCTTTTTTAATGATTTCAATTTCATAAATTTGATAATTTTTCTCGATTAAATTTTTTTTTTATTCTCACACTTTAACATCTGGCATGACTATGACTATGACAACGAGTACGCTTTACGAGTTGTTTAATAACTTTACTGGTTCTTGGTTTATTGGTTGATTATTTCAATATTCTTTATCGTATTTGTTTATAAATAAATACTGACTATTTTATTGTTGTTGTTGTTGTTGTTGTTATTTTTTATTATTATTGTTGCTCATTTTTAGTTTATATTGCTTGATGTGGCAATACGACGGCGTAAGTATGTGTTCATTTGTCATGATTAAACACAGGAAAATATGAAAATTTATTATGATACGCACAACTACACACTCATACATATGCGTAGATGTATGTATGTGTACACAATAATAACAACAACAACTAAAATATAATAAAATTGCTTCATAAGCTTAATTACTTAATAAAAAAAAAACTGTGTTGAGAGAGTGAGTAAAAAAATTTTATGATTTTAAACTCGTATCGAGCCTACTACATACGTTCATATCTGTATCTGTGACAATGATTTTATCTGTTTGTCTGTCCATCTATGCAACTCTATTCAATCGTCTCTGTTCTTATTTCATTTTGTCTATCTGTGGCATATTTGATTGCCTGCCTGATTGCCTGATCTGACTGTGTATGGCAAGGCATGCATATTGCATGTGCATGATGAGATGAGTATGGCAATAGTCTTCCTTGTCGACATGACTTTAATTAATAGCCAGGTTAAAGTGCATTAAAATATTGTGCAGCAGCTACTAAATAAACCACACACGCATACTTTAGAGTGGTAGCGCAATGCAGAAATAAAGGCCCAGTCAGAAAGGCCCTTCAGGATCCAAATAAGTTGTGGCTGGTAAAGCTGCAGGCATTATAACCTAACCTAACCTTTAACTTTCTCTATTAAAATTTATTTATAGTACCCCTTTAGGCCCTGTGCCTGTATAGGATAGTAGGAATCCTGCACCCCCCTGTATTTGTTTTTTTTTTTCATTATTGAGTCCATAAGAGTGTATCTTTATTATCAAACAACTGGCGTCAATTTAAATAACTTTTCAAATAATTTTATGGTCTCTGAATGGTTTTTTATGTTCATAGAAGAAAAAAAAACAACAAAAAAAAACCAAAAAAGTTTTAAACATTTTAAATCAGTTTTTAATGAATTTTCATTAAAAAAAAAAAAAACTTTAAACTACACACTGTGTGTACACAGAATTTGCAGTCTTTTGATAAGACAATCACTTGAAAATGGTCATCAAAATTCATTGGATGAGCAAAATGAAACATTTTTAATTAAATTTCAAATCCTTTTTAGAAGATTTATTGCCATAATTTCGGTCAATGGCTTCTAATGTTTGGGGAATAGAAGCTGTACTGTGATGGGGGAATGGCCCCAATACTAGTGGTAACCCAAATAATCATTTGCTCTAAACCAGACAATAATTTTGTTTGCAATGATGGACAGCTAGTCATAGGGTTCCAAACATGTTATCTGTGAAGAACAAAAGAGAGTTTAGGAATTTAAAAATTTGCAACTGAAAACATCTCCGCGGAAAGCTGATTCTAAAGAAGAATACTCCAGATTGGAGGGTAATTTACTTTGAATACAAAGAAGTGAAGTTCTTCTAGTCTAATTAAAGTACTCATTAGATAGCCAAAGGCCTCTCATTTGTTCAAAGCTGTTATCAGTTTCTACATACATACAACCCTTCAGCCAGGATTACAACCTAGCTTCTGACATCACTTATGTTCTAGGCCAGATGGTGGGTTACTTTACTGTGGCGTTCTAAGCAACTCAATTAGTGTGTGTTCGTGAATCATGCCATCTGACCGCTAGTTGTCATTCTTTGGGGTTCAAATTGCTTATTTGCCATGCAAGTTTAGTTCAATAGGGGCTACCATAGCGTCAATGGATGACTGAAGTAAAGAAAATCTTTTCAAAGGTTCATAGACAAAGTCTTTATATTGCCTTTGGATGGACATACGTCAGGCATTAACAATTTAATTGTACTAAGTTAAGACGGCTCTGAAGCTGAATTGCAGTTGAAGACAGTTCAATGCAATGTATTGGGAAACTATGGTATCACAATGGGCTCTGTGTGTGGCCTATGTGTGTACGTTTATACTTCTGGGGTATACTGCCACTTCCTTCTTACATACAGACACGCATAATTGGTCATTACAACCCTTAAGACAGGCTTACAACCTAGCTTCTCACATCACTTATGTATGTTGTGTGCGTTAATTTTATGAATGAGTGGTGGGGCGTACAGTTTAATGTTGACTTAGAATGACAGATTTTCTGAGAAATATTTCACGGCAATTTTTTTATTTACTTTCAAGAGTTTTTGCCAGAAATCTGCTAAGGAATGATTTTTCATATTTCGTTGGATACAACTGACCTGGGATTTTAAACCCTGGCCATACATCTTCTAAGCCAACACATTACCTACAAAACTCGAGCGACTTCAGTTCCAACTTACCGTTATTAATTAAACCACTTAACCACAGCTCAGCAGTTCAATTTAAAGCTTTAACTCCATAATTTATGTTCCCCCTTTTAAAATCCTTTAAATTTTAATCGTAAATTGTATTTCATTTTAATCTGACAATTATGGCAGGACCCTGAGTTAATTTGAAATACAAAAAAAGGAGTTTAAAATCCCTCTTTACTTTGGCATTTTTGATTGACCCCTTTAGCGTAATTCGATCACTTTGTCTGTTGAGTTAACCCTTTTGTTTCATTTAATCCGCTTTATTACGTAATTAGTGTGTAATGTACATACATACGTACGTGCAAATGCCTTGCAACACTACAAATGTCAAATGGAATACTCATTTTGTGTCATGGCTACAGAAAATTTAAACAAAAAAATTTTAAAAATTTAAAATTTTTTAAATTGTTTTCAGTCTCTCTGTTTCTCTCTCCCTCTCTCTTTTTCTTCTGGAAAATTAAGTTCATTTAACACTTCCCATTTATGTTTTATTGTTTCTTTGTCTCCCTATTTTAATTTTTGTTCTCCTTTCTTTGTTTGTATTTCCATTTGAATCCTGCATTTCATTTCATTTTGTTTTGTTTTTGTTTCGTTTTTGTTTTTGTTTTACTTTGAATTGGATTGGTTGCTGCAGTAGTAATAAATTAGTTTCGAAACTGGAAAATAATTTATTTTGTTATCCAACAACTACAATTTTTGTTGTTGTTATTGTTATATGTTGCTATTGCTGTTTATGTAGTAGTAGTAGCAGTAGTAGTAGTAGTAGTAGTAGTAGTAGTAGTGTTTTGTTTGTATAGAAATATTTTAATTTAAATTCAATAATAAAAATATTTACAGAGCGAGAAAGAGAGACAGAGAGAGAGAGAGAGAGAGGGGGAAAGATACACACACAAATCTAATGAAACATATTTACTTTGCTAAAGGAAGTCTTTTTAAAACAGTTGCGGTAAGCAAAATAGCCCACCTTTGATGTGAAATGATAATATCCTTCACACCAAAGAAATACGTTTGATGACAGGTCCGTAACCTGTTTAAAAGCGCTGGAATCAAGTCTTGCATGACTTGAAATCATATACGAACCAGAGGTCAGCAATGAGTATTCAAAAAGATGAGTAGATTCGAATCATACTCATAATTACTGATATTTTTACGCATTCATTCTCAGTTTAATATCATACTCATACTACTGCTCATATTCAAAGTTTGAAGTACTCATCATACTCTTACTTAACACTATGCATGCTGTTTTTTGATTCCGACTCTCCATGACTCAGCATATACAAGCAACACAAGATAAGTATGAATAGCATACGAACACTACAATACTCACTAGAAGGTTAGGTGTTTGCTCAGTTTGCTCCACTGTGGTTTTTGCTTGTGTGTCTTTTTTTGTTGTAAATGCAGCACGAACTAAGATCGTAAGTTCGAATCAATCGTATCATTTATGAGTATTATAAGCGTTTCTCCTAAATTAATGAATCTGAATGAGTAGACGTATGCAACAAACATATTTCGAATGGTAATGAGTTTGATGTCAACGTTGTACTCATGCTCATTGCAACCTGTACTTATAAATCAATGTTGTAGTGAGTACGAATGAATCAGAGTGCGTAGTTAAATTTCAGTACTGTTGACTCACTCATACTAAAAATTTCATGAGTACTTATGAGTAGCGAAAAAGTTATTCATTGCTGATCTCTGATACGAACCATTATGTTGGGTGTCTGTGATACGATCAAACTGGTCTCTTGAAGTCGTAACAGAAAATTATGTAACAACAGTCGCCGTAATCTAGTAGGTAGGTGTGATGGCTTAATAGACGTAAGGCCACGCATCAAAGCCCAGGTCAGATATCTCGAACACAATGGAATTATGAAAAAAATATTTCTTCGACAGAATTCTGGCAAAACCGCTGAGACCAAATAAAAAATTGCCATGAAAATTGTCTTAAAAATTTGTCATTCAGAATCGACTTTAAAATGTAGGTACCTCTACTACTGTATAAAATTAACACACACAACATTAGTGGTAGGAGAATCTAGGTTGTAATCCTGACTAAATAATTGCAATGACTAATTGTATATGTATGTGTGTGAATTGTGTAACCTTCAATGAAAATTTGATCGCAGTAAGTGAAATTTTTTTGAATAAAATTTTCACTCACAACATGAGTGGTAGGAGAAGCTAGGTGATCCTGACTAAAGGGTTGTAATGATCAATTAGGTATAGGAAGTATGCAAGTGAAATTCTTTACTAGATTGTTGCTTCAACTACATCATAAGAGGGACGATATAAGAGATGATAAGATGTGGTGTTAATCGAAACAGTGTCTAACGACCGTGCTTAATACTCTGGCTAAGTAAAAACGTTGTCGATCGATTCGACTTGAAACTCTTGCTTAGTATATGAAACCATCAACTAATGCCACAATTAGATGGAATTGGCAGCCGCCTTTATATGCACAGATTAACTAGGTCTTACAAGTTTTCTTCGTTTATTTACAACTCCTAGTTTTTATCTTTGAGCCACTCCGAGAGTATTTTATTCTAGCCCCTTAGCATGTTCTGTCAATAAATATTGGTTGCCTAAGAATCTTTATTTTAAGGGTCTAAGGCACTGGAGAATGACAGAGAAGATGTTCTGTGGTCTCATCGTTCACCTTGTCTTTATAACTTCTGCAGAAACCAATATGAGGCATTTTTAATCTGCAGGCATGTGAATCCAGAGGCTAGTATTCCGTTAAAACTGCTATCAGGTTCCCCAGATGGAATCTGGTCAGGTGTAAAACAAATTTTGTTCCCAACTTTTTCTGTACGTGCTTGAATTTATGTGAGCTTTCGTAAACTCCTCTGTAGAGAAATGCCCATATTATGTACGACTTGAATGGAGTTATGCCAGCTTTTGCAAGTGCATCAGCTTGTTGTTATCATCGATGTCTCTATGCCCACGAATCCATATGAAGGTTAACCGTCTAAATTCTCGCTAAAATTCTCTAGAGGCACTAGGTATTCTTCGACAATCTTAGATGTGGTGTACACACTCCCTAAGGATCTAAAGGAGAACATCACCATACGATATACTCTGATACAGTCTTTATAGCCCTTATTTCAGCTTAAATACAGCAACAGTATTTGAGACGATGAAGAGATAATTTAAGATTCAATTATCGCTTAATTTGAATTAATCACTGATGTTCTCTGAATGGTGTAAGCCAGTAGCATAAGCATAAGCTACTTGATATTATGAAAAGTTTAGATCCTCTTCCTGAGAGAGAAACCTTTACTAGTCTTTGGTTATACTATAATTTTACACCAAACTGTATCCGATTGTGCAATTATTTGATGCATATGGTACATAAATAAATATAAAAAGCATACGTATTTGAGCTTCTACAAGCGTGCAATTAAAAATTTTGTATTGAAAATAAATTTTTATTATGTTTTCTTCTTCTTCTAACAACAATATTTGAATGCATATTAATCAAATTCTAATTGTATATGTACACGTATTCATGTATGTAAGTGTGTGTGTTTGGTGTATGTAAGCATAAGTATACATAAATAAAACAGTATGTGTAAGAGAGAGAGAGAGCGACAGAGAGAGCAGAGGAAATAAAATATTAGCAAACAAAGCACATATAAATCCACAATGTAAATACACTGAAAAAGTACGTGTGTGTGTGTGTGTATTATTACTAATACACGGCACATACATATTGAAGACGATGACGGAGGGAGAGAGACACAAGGACCGAGACGAGAGCCGACGAGACGAGAGGACGAGAGAGCGTATAGGTAGTAGTAAGTGAGGAGTTAGGAATAAACAGGATTTAAAAATGGATGGCATGAATGGGAAAAGCCAACGGAAGTAATTTCAATTGGCAATTGTTTTATAATAAAGCCAACGTATGCATTTTCATTACAATAAATTGCATTGCAATGGCATCAGCTCAAAAACAATAACAACAACAGCAACAGCAACATTAACAGCAGCAATATCAACACAATATCAACACAATAAGAACAACAATAACATTTTACAACATATTATGGATTGTATTACTGAAGTTTCACTTTAGAAAATTAACATTTTCAAATTTATAAACAGTGAACAGGGGCGGCGGAAGCGGTGGGCGGCAGTAATGGTTGTGAACTTAGCTTTTAGCATGTGATGTACATGTTGAAAAAGTTGTAGAATGAATCAAGCTTCCAACTTTGGTACTTTCTAGTGCTCGATACTGATTGTATTATAATCCTGTTTAATACGAAATATAGGGTGTTTTTTTAAGCACTTTCTATATTACATATCATCATCGAAATTTTTTTATTCATTTAGAAGATTATTTGATGCCATTATGTGTAGAATACAGCATCTTTCAAACATTCGGCACGACTTTTCTGAGTTGAGTACATAAAAAATGTTTATTTTACTATGACTCGGGCGCTTATATCAGAATTAATTTGGCCAATTACACATACACACATACACATACACACGCCCATACAGGTGCGACTTAAGAAAACCTCCCAAGATAAAGTCTAATGTGGTCACAGGTCGTTGATGACAGCTGACCATTAAGCTCCACATAAGACTGACCAAGCCCTCAGATTGCGTTGTTGCAGAAAATGCAAATATGCAAACCCGTGGCATGCAGTGCAAGATTAATTAAATTCCTGATGCGAGAAGAAGGAATGCGTGTGGGAGAGCGGTGTGTCTCTCATGGTGTGTTCTCTCGCCTCTCCGCCTCCGCTCCGCGACCCACAACATCGTCGCAAAGGATATGGACCGATAACCGTTGGCCAACTCAAGATAAGGTACCCTAGATGAAACAGTGACTTTTTTCGGAGCCTAAAGGTGGCACTGTGATCGTCACCTAATCAAAAAAAATTTTTGTTCAGACCTACCCTCTCGCCATGGTGTCATAGCTGAAGGAATTATCTCTCGATGAAACTTGGAGGCAGTTGCCAACTGCTTTAGTGTGCGTTCAGAAAGTTTAAGTCATTATTTGTGGTCGTTTATCTTCAGTCCTTAGGTCAATTGAATTAAGTACGGGCGCGGAGCCAAGTCACAGTACAAAATTCATCAAACTGTGGTCTGTAGAACGCTGAGTTCTAGTGAGCGACGAGAAATTTGCTGCTTCGAATTGTCCTACACATTCTCATGGACAGCGGCAAACATTTTAAGCACATTTTACGGATGTTGATCGATTGTTTACTGTACCACTGGACTCATTCGAGGACAATTGAGTGCTGTCGGCAAAACGATTGTGGCTGAATGGAACGAACACTTAATTTATTAAAAAAAATTTCTTTGTTTTTACGTGTTGCTGAGTGCTGTATCTCACCGCTGAATATGATTTCAATATGAAAGGTAAGATCACTTGCCAACTGCTCTAGAATCCATTCAGCGAACACACGTCTTTTTCTGTGGTCGTCCATTGTGATTTGGCAAAACAGACTGAATAAATGACAACTAAGTGGGCAGATGTTGCTTCAACAAAGACGTTATCAACTGTTAAAGTTCCAAAGTACCTGCTGTCCGATATAGAAAACTTATTTCTGTTGGGATCGGTTAGATCCATTTTATCTTATACGTGTTTGAAATATTTAAAACGTAATAAATAGGCCCCCCCCCCCTGGAAGCAATATTTAACAGAAGATTCTTATTGTACTTCCTATATGCAGTATACTCCACATGTGCTCCTTTTTGTTGCCCGTCTCTGTTTAGATGGAAATAAAAAACACTCTCACATGCATGTAAGATTGCATGCTGTATGTGTGTATGTATATGTGTGCATGATATGCATGGCATTATTATTATTATGATTATTATTGTTGCTCATATTAGTGTTTGCTATTGTGTTGTTATTTTGTAACTCATATTATAAACGTATTTTATTTGTGTATGTATGCATATGTATATGTATGTATGCATATGTATTTGTTTATTTACTTTTATTTTTATTTTTTTAATAACAATAAGAGAGTATTTGTTTACAAATTTTATTGCTGTTGCTCTTTCAATATAAAATACTTTTCATATCTACAAATACATGCACACACACACACAGGCATACATACATACATACATACATACATACATAAATAAAATATTTTCTGCTCATTCATATATGAAATGCAAGCATAAAATCATTTTTACCAGGTGAAGTACAGAGAACAATAGAAACAAATTTTATTTCTCTTGTAAAATCGATGGAAAGAGAAAATATGCCACACACAAATAAATGCAACATCAGAAAAAATATTTTTTTCCTTTTGTTGTTATTAAAAATATAAAAGAATAAAAAAAAAAATAATAAATAATAAATAATAAATAATAAAAAATAATAATTTAAAAATTTTTTTTTTGTTATGAAATTCAATGTAAAAATATGTTCAATTTGTTGTTGTTTTTTTTTTCGTTCGACTGTTGTATGACCAACTTAATAGTCCTGTGATGGATTATTAAAAATTAAAGTGGCCAGACTTAGGGACATACAAAGCATACAGTGTACATATGATCTAATGTTAGCAGAATTTAAAAAACAGAAAAGTTGGTCATGGCCGATCAAAGCAAAAGGTCTACAGCAAGGCTGCCTAGCAAAAACTGACGTATAGCGCATGCACGTGAATGAGAATGACTGACTCAAGATCTTTAATAAAAACAGACACGGCTGTGATCAAACTATGCTGCCAGCTAAGGTATCTGGAAGGGTGATAATATGCGAATTGATCTTTTCAACACAAGATCTTAGACAATGCAGCATAATTTTCTTCGGGAAGCATAAGCTTACCGTGTACCCAGATGACAGTATGAGCTAAACACTGTGAGATGTGACGACGACGTCGTCCATCAAAGGATGGTGGTGGGTCTAAAGTTAAAGAGGCAACGAGGTAATGGTAAATGAACAAGGAATCTACATGGGTCACCATCCTGGACGTTAGTAACAGCAACTGCTTTGTGATAATCATCCCCCCTTTGAATATCCTGCATAAATATCAGGGCATGAATTAAACTAATAACACCAGCTTGAAGATAAGTTAAGAAAGAGCAAATTTGCCAAACGCTTTTATTTCTTTCTAAACAAGCAGTTCAATAGAAAAGCTATAAGTTGGGTGAACTGATGGCGTAGTGTGCCAAACTTCAAGTGTCGAGGCGGTGAATTTGATTTCCACCAGAGACCTCAGGTGCTTGTGGTTAAGCGATTGTTTATCTGACATTATGCGTGATTACTCACAATTGCAAAAAAGAAAGAGAGAATTTACTGGTCGCTTAAGAAAATTTTTCGCACGTTATCTTTCTTGCCTTTCTACCATAAACTACCTTGATTAAAAAAACAAAGTAGAAATAAACCGGAAACCCTTGCAATTATTAGGCGCTTAAGTCTGGGCACTTGCGCAAGTATAGCTAGCTGATCTTATTGATTTCGAAAATAAGAGACTTCGTATCGAACTTCTTATATGGTTGATTATGTTGGTTGCGAAATGGGACATCGAATGAAATATGAGCTTTATAGAGACATGATTGCCTGGAGAACTTCAACACAAACTATCGAACTTTTGTTGGGTTGATAAAGGCCATTTTGCAAAAGCTGTCATGTTAGTTGTCATTTTGCCAAATCACCATGCTCTACGAAGTGTATTCGCTGAATGGGTTCTGGAGCAGTTGGCAACTGCAACCTACTTTTCAACGAAAAATCATCTTCAACAACGTCCATTTTTGAATGAGTGGGTACGTGAATAAACAATTTGGGTCGATACCAGTTCGCATGACATTCAAGGGCGTCGAATACATCCCGAAAAAGTCACTGTTTGTTGTGGATTTTAGATTGGCAGCATTATCGTCCATATTCCTTTGAGAATGATGTTGGTTAGGCCATCACTGTCAAAAAGAGCACTATAGGACGATGATTACCAATTTCTTTTGGTCAGAATTTAATAATCTGGACACCAACGACATGCGGTTTTATCATAACGGCGCTATGTGCCATACAGCACTCATGACACATTGGATATTCTGTACTAGCGATTTGAGGGTATTTGATCATCTTGCCCAAAGCTACCAATAACTCATAGTAGAGTCATAGAAAATAAGTTCCCAACTGTTTGAGATCGATGCTCGGCTACATTTAGCTTACGCACGAAGTTTGGTGGTGAAAGCATTTCAATAATTTTAGTGACAGTTTACACAGAAGCAAATTATGACTCGATTTTTCATGGAATTGCCCTACAAAGAAGGACTCTTAACATCCTGTTGAAAGACAGGTTTAGTTCCTCGAAATTCAATGGCAAAAACTCTGATAGTGAATAAAAAATTGTCATGAAAAGTTTCTCAAAAATCTACCGTTCGGAATCGACTTTAAACTATAGGTCCCGCTAGCTTAAGTGTATGAGAAGCTAGGTCGTAATCCTAACTGAGGTATTATAGTGACCAATTATGTATGTAGGTATGTATCTTACATCCACAGTGAAAAAGGACTCTTTAGTTCCCATGCAGAGACAGACTTAGTTCCATATAGACTTAGTTCTATAAGTCGATGCAGTATTCGATTATGAAAATTACCCGTTAATCGACAACAAACACTCGACCAGATTCATGCTGGAAAGTCATTCTTGCTTGGTTCCTAGGGTTTATTAAGTGAACTTAATTTTATAGTTCTTAAGCTACTATAACCACCTAATGTAGCGTATCGTAAGGTAAAAAAAAATTCATTGAAAGTAAACTTTTAGTCTCTTGCACACTTGCACTCACAAATATAATGCATATGTACGTACGTTTATGTAACCATAAATTACAATGCACACGTAATATGGAATACTTTTGTATAAGTTTGTTGCTTTTGTTGTTATTTATTTATTATTACTGGTTTTGTTGTTGTTGTTTTGTAGGCAAAAAAATAAATAAATTTTATTGTTTAAAATCCTAATACAATTTGAAATTTTACAATAACAATTGAAAAGGAAAAGAAAAAAAATCATATTCGACTGCTGCTGCTGGTACATGTCATCTCTAACGCACAAACATATGCTTTAAAATAATCTCAAGAGAGAAAAGGAATTCTGCTTTAGTGTATGTGTGTGTGTGTATGTAAGTGCATTGTACATGTAATGTGTATTGAATAATCAAATTTTCTAGTTTTCAAAAGATTTGAAAACACGTTGTTGTTGTTTTTTTTTTTTTTTTTGTGAAATTATTATTGAAATTACAATGACACATACATACGAATATGTATGTACTCCTGTTGTATTGTTTTATTTGCTTGTAATACTACGGCTTAAGCGTATAATAATTTCTAATAAATCTTATGCAACGTTTTATCTAAGCCCTTAACAAAGATACGAATTACTTCATAGTACTCTAACTCTAGGATATATTGAATGCAATATGGATTCATGCGTTAATTAATTCATTAGAGGAGACTAATCGAATGCAAGGCGATAACTATCTTCTCACACCACTTATGTTATGTTTGCAATTTTATTTTAGTCTCAGAGTTGTAGCCAGAAGTATGCTAGCCAGAAGTAGGTTCGTTTTGTTGGAGATGTCTGGTCTGGGATGTGAACCGTGGCCGCACGTCTATTTAGCCATCACAGTATCCACTAGACTACGGGATCTCATGCATGTCATTTAAGTACGCAGGTGCCATTGCTTCTTCAGCTTATTTAGACATCGTGCTGTACGCTTTACCGAGGATACGTGTACAAACTATGCTCTTTACAGAAGAGTAAGAAACCACGAGATATTCGACTAAAAACTTGCTGCATTAGTTTTGCCTTGGAGGCTTGAAGTTGATTTGGTTGATTATTCTTTTCGTGGAAATTATTAGCCAAAGTGTTGGTAGCATGAAAGGTCCAGGATGAAGGTAATAAGGTTGTCTTTCTACATCTTTGAGGGTGTAGTTAGTAATGCACTACTAACAACCCTGGGTCAATGCCCAGGGACAAAGAAACTGTTCAATTCATTATTCTCCGTTATCTTTATCACAAGTAACTTAAGCTCCATAACAATGGGTGTCAGCAAGGATGATCATGTTTTTGCAGATTTTAAGGCTTAAAACGTCACTCGGATATTTAAGATCAATATCTGCTATGTCAGTTCTGCTGAGGTACATAAAAGCCAAGCTAGCTTCAAGCTCGTTAAGGGGAGTCTTCTAAGTCATTAATACTATAAAAATCGTGGAGTTCAACCATCGTGTGAAAATAGTGTAAGCAAATCAACACATTATTTGCAACTCCTTTAAAATTGCTAATCCCAAAACGAACTTCAATGAATGAATCTCGTGAGAAATAAATGAACGTTTTAACATAAGACACTCATTTTTGAAACGCTAATGACAACACCAAGCGAAAAATATCTTGACACAATCGTTTTAGGCCAGCATAAAGTAATACTAAGACAGAATAGGCATTACAGTAGCTTTATCGGTATGTTTGGTGTCAGTAGCAGAACTATTTCTTAATAGTCCAACTCTTAATTTGGGTCTCTACTGACACTTCTTATATTAAAGGACAGAAATTGCATGCAAGCAGCGAGACTTACAAAAAAATTAAAGTTTGATTAGTTTCTGCAAAAGAAGAAAAACAACAACTTCAACAGCAAACGAGATCAAGTTGCAGTAACAAAGCTTCAGAGAAAAACTACGAAATAAAGGAAATGTAAGGATTACAACAACAAATCAACCCTGACATTCTCGAAGTTGACAGAATAAAAATTAATTCTCATACAAAATTATTTTTCTGTAGTGAAATAGAACTAAAATAAGTCAACATTGTGTCTACAAATCCATGATTTTCCAAACATACCTGGGCCCTATTGAGGACAGATTGTAGCTCCTGATCAAAATAGTATTATGCCTGTAAGTGGTTTCCATTCCTAATTCCTTCATTTCAATTTTAATACAAATTTTCGAATTGAACTTTTGTTTTCCATCTCTGGTTTTCTAACATTTTTAACCGTAAATGACTGAAACTCCATTATCATTACGCAGGAGTATTTATTTACGGGGATTTTGTTGGTATTTATTTTTTAATCCCAAACATTTTAAGGCGTATTTAACACATGAATGATGAAATTTTTCTGCCATTTGTGTGGCGACAGTATTTTTCTACTTTCAGTTTCATTCATGCATTATTTGTTTGAAGCAAATTTTATTATTTTTTTATCGTTCGTATTTATTAATAAAAAACCTTTAAATGTCGGGTTTATTGTATTGTTTTTGTTTTTGGTGGCCCTTTACAAATATTAATTAGGGAAGCAGATCAACAACAATTTTGCAATTCAATTCGAATTTTTACTGTGTGTGTAGGTAGATGTTGCAATACAGAATTTTTAAAGGGAGTTAAAAAAAAAAAAAAAAAAAAAAAAAAAAAAAAAAAAAAAAAAAAAAAACTTCTCTTAAATGTAATAAAAGCAATAAAAATTTGAAGTCTTTATTTAAATAACGAGTTAAAAAAAAAAAAAAAAAAAAAAAAAAAAAAAAAAAAAAAAAAAAAAAAAACTCTTTAAATGGTAATAAAAGCAATAAAAATTTGAAGTCTTTATTTAAATAACAGTGAAGAGCAGAAGTAGTACATTCGATATACTTTTCTGTTTGAGATCACTGTGACAACAAATAACTACAAGACTGGCTTATAAATTTATACGTTTAAGTGCCCTACAATATCCGTAACATTGTGTGATAAATCCTGGAGGTTTTTCTTAATCAACAAATCTCCGTTTTTTTTCATTGATATTGGAAGAAAGTAGTGGATGGAATATTGATTTGGAGGACAGACCATATCAGAAATACAATCTCTAGTAACGATTAGGTTTGTATAAGCTTCACTCGATCCTAAAAGATGCCTATCATCTCCACAAACTTCCTCAACATTTTA
>QOCX01000526.1:85027-98680 GCA_005959815.1 Sarcophaga bullata
ATGCTTCTGATCTGACCTCATATGAACAACCGATATTCACAGATAGCAAGCAAACAGAAAGAATAAAAAATTAAGTAGAAGACACCTAACCAAGAGCACCTAAAAAAATGACGAAGCAATTAAAAAGCTTTCGACAATCATACAAAGCATATCTAGCGGTCAAAGTCGGCAAAAAACAAGCAGTAGGTCTCGCCATTCACGTATAAAATTAACACAAACAGCATGAGTGTTGTGAGCAGCTAGGTTGTACTCCTGACTAAACGGTTGTAATGAGCACTAAAGTTAGTAAGCACGTAGCGTATGAAACATGCAGCTCGATGCTGACTTTAAACCAATTCGTACTAGAAAGTATACATACGAGAATAAAATGCTGCAATAAAACGAAAAGCATTTTCTATAAAAAAATAAATTGAACAAAGTATTTAACTGTCTCCTTAAGGATAACAATGAAAGCTGTGCTAATTTCTAAACGTTAAATATAGTTCTTCTGGATATCCTATCGCATGCATGATAGCTGATTCCGCTGTAAATCATAGCATGATATACCTGAAAGTACTCGGAGAGGTACAAAGTCACCAAGGTCGAGTATGGAATGTTTCAGAACGGCTTTGTTTTCATTAGACCCAGAGAATGCCTATAAAGCCTAGCACAGTATGAACACGGTATTCGGGGGTATATCGAGTGGGGGTACATGCATATTTACTTTTAGTAAAAGGGCCATTAGAACCTAAGAGAATGTGTACACAACATCAAATACTAGAATGTTGGATATCTTTGGAATAAATAACGAAACATTATGCTGCTACTTGAATATGTAAGAAGTCGAGGTAACGACGCTGATCCAATTTTGAAAGACTGGTTTATTAATTCGTACATGAATTGGGTATTGCTCATAAGAGAGAGGCAAATGAATGATTTCGTGCAAACGTTTGCAGGAGATTTTTAAGAACGAAGCCGCCATAGTCCAGTAGGTAGCGTGTCGGCTTATTAGACGTGACCCGAGTTCAGATATCAAAACGACAATATGAAAAATATTTATACGGCGACTTCCTCTCAGCAGATTTCGGGCAAAAACTCTGAAGGTAAATACAAATTACCATGAGTTTCTCAAAGGTCTGTCGTTCTGAATCGACTTTAAACTGTAGGTCTCGCCACTCACAGATAAAATTAACACAAACAACATGGGTGTTGCGAGCAGCTAGGTTGTACTCCTGACTAAACGATTGTAATGACGCATTATGTATGTATGTATGTTATCTTAAGGACCTCATGACAATTATAGCAGAATACTGGTTACTGGTTATTAACGAGCGCAGGCTGTGGATACTCAACGTGATTTTTGCGGAAGTTATAAAGACAAAAAGAAGAAAAGATCACAGTTCGAACCAAAGAATGTTTGAAAAAGTAGAAACCATTGAAAGAACCTGACTAGCCAAAGGTAGTTTGGATGGAATCCACACTTTTATGAAACTATTGGGATGATTGAGCAATTTGAGCCAGAAAGGATTTATAGTCGAGTGTGATGGAATAGGTTCTATAGGTACTGTAAAGAGTCCTTTATACGAGTACAAGCTATAGGCAGTAAGCTATGCTTTTTGAGGCAGTTGCCAATTTAACCATACTGAAACTACTAAAGAAGCATTTGCGAAAACAGGTACAACTATGAATTTAAAGGAGTCTACACGTCCATAAGGAGACAAAGGCCACGCCATCATCCTTAAATTAAAGACAATTTAATCTAAAAAGGATTTTGAACCGAAACAAGGATTTTTAACTGTGATATGAAAAAGAAATTTTAAGATGGTTTCTGTATGAAGAAGAATACGCTGTTGAGTTACCGGAATATGTATTGTAGAGCTCAGTTATTAAGTTATCAAACGCCTTTCCCGATTTTGGTCCTAATGCTATGGAATCAACTTGTTGTAGACAATTGCCCATAATAGTATACCGAAAGATGTACTGTGGATGGACAATTCATACCTTTTCTAGGGGATATATTGATTTCCTTGAATACTTGGGAACAGAAGCTGCCCGTAAAATTTCGATTTCGAAGATAATGTTGAATAACGGTAAAGATAAATGAAGCAAACAACGTTACAACAAGTTTCCTGAATTGCGTTCTTCTATAAGATTGTGAAGTTGGATTCCCTTTTGATCTTCACAGCGCCAGTTTATTTATTTAAGTTTACGTTCAGGAGTGAGCTAAGTTATCCTTTTTACCCTCTCTTCTATTTTAAGTAATGCCAAGGCCTCAAAGGATTTGTTTTTGTTGCACTGGTGAATAAAATTCAAATAAAAATTCAAATTTCTTGGAATTAAAAGAGAGGCACAAAAACACAACAAAAAAGGATTTCTTTGTTTTGACATTTAAAAACCAAAACAATTGAAATCCCACACACAAGCAACTCACATGCACTGACGTCAATGCATTAGTTGAACATTCTGCCATACGCACACACAGACACACACACACACACACGCATTAATTATTTTCAATAATTTCTAGGAAAACTTTAAAGAATAATAACCTCGCACACCAATGGATTCGTCATAACCACTCCATCCCTGTGTATGCTGAAAGTAAATTAAAAGTCAATGAGTGGGCGAAAGAAAAAAAAAAAAAAGAAAAAAGCGTAGGAAAACTGAATTCAAATTCCATGCTTTTTTCTTCTTCTAAGAATTGCAAAATAAAATTAAATTATGAAAAAAAAAAAAAATCAAATGCTAACACAAGGGGGAAGAACATTAACTTTAAGCATTACCGGTCTGACTTGACTGGTGGTTTGAATGACAAGCAGCACCCTCTTGCTATACGCTTTTAGATGAGTGTGCACAATAATATGATTAGCAAAACAGGGGGTTAATTTTTTTTTTTTTTTTTTTTTTTTTTTTTTTTTTTTTTTGTATGAATCGCTACACACACGCTCAGTCGACCAGAACGAAAGCAAAGGAAAGAAGAAGAAGAAGAAAAAGAAGAAGAAAAAAACTGTCTAAACAATTCCTAATTATACACGCAAAATGAATCGAAAACAATTCCGGCATTGAAATGAAAAGGATACGGATAACAGCGGATACAAGCAGACAGACACAAGCAGGTCACATGCAACATATATAAACGTTGTACACCCACACTTTGTGTGTCATGCTAGTCATTTACACAATCAGCCATTCATTCGTTCAGACATTCATGCGCTCATGTATTTCCACAATACACTTGATTAGTAAAGCTGCCATGACTACATATTTGGCAGACCATTACTAAGACATCCTCTGGCTTTGTTTTTGTGCTCTTTGCAGGAGGGTAGTACAGCCCTCGTACTCCAGAGTATGAGTTTCCTTGGGTATCCCCTGACTTTGGGTTTTATTTTATTTTATTTTTTTTTTTGGGTGTACAACTATTGCATGTGATTGATGACTAAAACAGGCAACAACTATTTAACCAACTAAATGAAAACGCTTTGCAACACACGATGCAACATTTAAACACCCACCTACATACACTTACGTATACCATGTACGTATATACCCATACTATGGCAAATAAAACTAATTAAATAGTATTGTGCTGACCTTAACAAAATGCCATTTGTTACTGATACGCTGTTGGATAGTGCAACCCTTGCCACTCGTGCCACAGCAACAGTCACAGCCAGAGTAGTGCCAGTGCCTAAAGAAAAAAGGTTCCCTTTCACATATATTGCCGGTTGTTATTAAATATCGAGATATCAAGTCTTAAAGCACGAGCACAAGGTTGTGCTCGTTTTAAATGAGAGGGTGTAACATAACAGTTTCAACAAAGAGTGAATTCTTATTGCCACATAGATTAGATTTTTATTTACTTTCCTAGTCTTGGCCCGAAGAGTAAATAAAGCAGGCATGAAATCTGTCTTCAAAAATCTGTCATTCGAAGTCGACTTTAAAATGCATTAAATTACCACATGCAACATGCTTGATGTCAGAAATAAGGTTGTAATACTGAATAAAGTGTTGTAATAACCACATAAATTAGTATTGACTGCGGAATGGCTTTTAATGCAAACTAAAGCCTGCAATAAAATTGAAAACCCCTATGAAAACAGTCTTTTAAGACTCTGCCGTCGTTCATATTTACTGTCAGAGTTTTTGCCAGAAGAGTAATTAAAACAGGCTTGGAGAGGTCTCTTAGAAATCTGTTGTACAGACTCGATTCTAAACTTTAGGTTGTTTCGCCACTCATGAATAAAGTTAACACACACAACATAAGTGATGTGAGAAGCTATGGTTGTAATCCTAACTAAAGGATTATAATAACCACTTAAATAAATAATTCCTGGGGAATATCTGCCCATGAATGGTTTTAAATGCAAACTTAAGCCTGCAATAAAATTGAAAACAGTCTTTTAAAACTCTGCCATCATTTGAATTTACTGTCAGAGTTTTTGAAAGCAGAGTAAGTAAAAGAGGCATGAAAAAGTTTCTTAAAAACTTGTTGTCCGGACTCGATTCTAAACTGTAGGTTGGCCCGCCACTCATGGATAAAATTGACAGACACAACATAAATGGTATGAAAAGCTAGTCTGTAATCCTGAATAAAGGCTTGTAATAACCAGTTAATGTCATGCCTTGGCTTTTAATAAAAATATGAACACTAAAGTCTGAAATAAAAATTAAATAACCCCCCGATGAAAACATTCTTTTAAAACTCTGCCATTGTACTCGCATTTATGCTGGCATGGTTAAATCTTTAATTGTAGCAGTTTGTTGTAGTATACGTGGTCGATGTGGTAGATGTGATGATGGTGGTGGTGTTGGTGTTGGTGTTGGTGCTGGTGAAAGGGTCACTCTGGTATTGGTTGCAGCATTTTACACTCTTCTGGGTGTTAAAAAAGTGCTGACCTGTTATAATCATTAACCATAAAGTGTACTGTAGTTGTGTGTGCATGTTGCACGACTATAACTGCACTCAGGCATAACCCCAAAAGTCATGTATGCGTGTCTACACAGGCCTTAGACGACGATAGTGGTGGTCCTAATTAAAAGTTTTCTTTTGTTTTTTTTTTTCTTTTTTTTTTAATTTGAAATTCTGTTGTAATTTCAAATTGCATGGTGTGACGCATTTTAAAGTTCATTAAAACTCATAGAGAGAGAGAAAGAGAGCGAGAGAAGAAAAAATCTTATTGAACTTGAACCTTTTGAAGCGTGACTTGCAGGATTATTAGGATACCCAACACCTATAAATGCCAATAAAAAAAACTTTTAAAATGAAATTAAATCCTGTTCTTACAGTTTTTCTTCCAGTTTTTCTTATTCTCTCCTAACGAACGCTGCTATTTTTAAACTGACTGACTGACAATATTCTCTTTGCAACATAAACACAAAAGGGTTGTCATTTAATTAACGTAACGTAAGAACATAAAGGAAAGAAAAAAAATATCACACAAGACAAAAGCTAAAGAAAAAAAAAAAACCCGAACAGAAAACAGAAAGAAAATTCAAAAAAAAAATTAAGACGAAAAACAGATAAAAATCCATACTCGTACGTTACACCACAATAATAAAGTCTTGAAAGCTTAACGTAAGAAAAAAAATAAATAAACGAGAAGAGTGCTGTGTGTGTGTGTGTGGTGTGTGTTTGTAAATGAAATGAGATACAGTCTAGAAAATTCCTTAGCGAAGCCTTACGTGACTTGTGACTTTGACACCAGCCAACCAACCAACCAACCTACTCACACAGACATGTCACACAATTACCTGGCAAACAGCCTGTAAAAGTATCCTGTAACAGCATAAAATCTTCTTCTTCTTTTTCGTTAAGCTTGGAAACAAAAGCAAAAAAAAAGGGTTGTTTTTTGACTGCTCACTCTCTTTACTCTCTACTCTTTAAGATTGAAGCAGAAATGGCCAGACTTGACAGAATTTTCAATGAATTTTTAATTACTTCTTGCATAGAGGCAGCTCATGTCTGTGTCATCGACATGTCATCGACAGTCGAAATTTCTGCTTTACTGCCTTTAGTTAGATTCATACATAGGACATCAAACACGTTGGAACTATACTAGTTCTATAGAGACAGTTATTGCCATCGACCTAACAATCGACCGATAAAAACCCTTCTTTACTGTCCTTAGTTTGATCCCTACATAAGACACCGAACCTGTTGGCACTCTTCTCACCTGGGCTCGCTTCAATAAGTTTATCGTGGTTTAAAAGTAGAGAACCAAGTGCCAACGTAACTAACGTCGTTGGTTTAAGGTCTGCAGCATTAGCCTCAGAAGCAGAATCCTACGTAAAGAGAAATTAAGAAAACAATGACTTCGTTAGCCCAACTTTTCTGTGATAATCTCCTTGATATTTACCCACAGAGTTCTTAACTGAAGTCTGCACCATAGCTTACGTTCCAACGTATTGTAAAACCATTACAAGGCAACAGGCAATTGCAAGAAAATGGTAGTCACTGTAGTCTAGTAGGTTGTGTGTTGACTTATTAGACGTGAGGCCACCGTTCAAACCTTACGTCAAACGTATTTAACAACACGGAATTTTAATATTTCTTCTCCCACTACCTCTCCGAAGATTTCTGCCTAAAACGCTGAATGTAAATCAAAATTGACATGAAAAGTTTCCCAAAAATCTGTCGTTTGAAGTCAACTTTGAACTGTGAATCCAATCACTCATGTATGAAATTACTACTTACAACATAAGTGGTATGAGAAGCTAGGTTGTAAACCTGACTAAAAGGTTGTAAGTACCAATTAGGTATGTCTAGTGTTGCCTTATGTCATCGACATCATACGGCATCATACACGTTGGCACTCTACTCACTTTCTTTGGTTGTAAGCCCTGAGAGAAATCTGAGTTGGTGTTTGAATCATGAGCTATAATCAAGACATTTTTCATGGCTTAAAAGTAGAAAACTGAACGTAATTAATCTCATTGGTTTAAGGCCTACAGCATTAGTACAGAATGCTATATAAAGGGAAAGTAAGAAAGCATCGGCAACGCTGGCGCAATTTCCCTGCAACAATGTACTGGATATGAAGGCTTGAATAAGGCTTGCATGGTTTCATGTCGTTACAAGACACATTTTCGTACCAGAAAGCTGAAATAAAGCACTTGGCAGTTGTAAGAGTCGCATAAAAATCTATGAGGGTGGCGATCGACTGTATTATACGAAATACACTAATGGACCATGATAGTAAGAAATCTGAATGTAATTACTTACCCACTAACTTAGCTGACCATAAAGAAACATATTCTCGGATTTCGTCTTTCCTCAATACTTCTATTTAAGCTTCTCTGGCCGTCTTCGCCAGTTCGTCATACCAATCGTAGGCTGAGTTTCTTTAATTTTGTTTTTCCCACTGCCACAACGTATGGTAACTTACGCAGCAAATACTCGTTTCTAGTACATACAACATGTCAACATATTCCTGTCAAACTCTCTGCCATGAAATGAAGTTTGAAGTGAAGTAACACTTCTTACCCAAGATAAAGCCCATAGTTTAACACGTTGACTGCCACGACAGAAAAGAAAAGAACGAAACTACGAGTAATTCGGAAGTCAATGTGTTTATTGTGAGTCCACGCTAATAATACGAGTAGCGTATAAGTATACAGTATAAGTTAAGTATACACACATGAATATGAAGATTTCAAGCACTTTCTTCTGCATCGCTAATGCAACTTTCAATAGTTGCAACAACATTTAAGTTGCTTCCAACATTAAACATCTTTCACTTGGTAAAACTTTTTGTTCAATTATCTGCCGTGGTAAGCAAAATAATTAAAATTTTATTGCCAATGTTTAAGACTCAACAACAATTTCACTGAATTGAAGTGATTTTTGTGTAAAACATTTAACATGTCATCGCCTTAGTCGCACCTGACTGAAAACGCCTGCTCAAAATACCAGTTGCATGGCATTCAATTTGGAAACTGGTTGGTTGGTTGCTTGGTTGCAAGTGCGTTTTATGCGTTCGATTCATGATTTTCGCATATGGTATGTCGGTATGTATGTCGGTATGTCTGTCTGTATGATTATTATTATTTGGTGGTGTTGCTGTTGAATGCCATCATTCATCATAAATTCTAATTACCGCGACTATAATTTTGCCACCATCTTTAGCCAATTCAGCAACAATTGTAAAGCGCATCTAGAAACCTACACTCAAATCGATTTGATTTCTTGTTTTCATTTTGATTCTGATTCTGATGCTTAAAATCAGTTTTTATTTCAAAGCTTTCGGAGAAAATTAATGGTTTTACATCACACCATCATCCACTCTGCCACAATTTTTTTTTTATTTTATTTTTAAGGCACCTCAGGTTAGTTAGACCTGTTACCAATTGCAATTTGCTTTTCCTTGCTTCCAGTTTTTATTTTCCATTTTTTTTCTATTTTGTCTGCTTCAATTTTTTTCTCCAACACTTTCTGACTCTCATTTCACTTTGAATATTTATTCCTTCCTTCAGTTTTTAAGTGCCAAGAAAAAAATGATTTTTTTTTCTCTTTCAAATTATTATTGAAAAACAACAACAACAACAACAACAACAAAAAAGGAAGGAAAAAAATTTAAGAAACACTAGAATTCGAAATCAAAAATTTTTTCCAACAACGTCTGGCAAAATGTAAGAAATTTAAGTTAAAAATCAAGGAGAAAAAAAAAATTAATTTTCAGTGACAATATTAGTGGCAGAGAAAGGGCGGCAATACCTCAAAACACAAGTCTTGCTTTTTATTCTTCAAGAAAGGGAAAAATCATTCAAAACATAAACATTAAGCAGGTTAAACGAAAATAAGCTCTCTTAATAAGTCACTACACCACCGTTTACAGAAGGCAGATTTAAAGCAAACGCTTGTTTTCGACCGATTTAACTACGCTGTATTGAAATTTTTGTTTACATTTCGCGATTCCAACCTTCGAACGCCACTTACTTACTTAATTGGCCATAACAACCCGATTAACGAATTTCGGCCTGCCGCAACACATCCTTTCAGGCAGCTCTGCTTGTTGCGGCGCTACGCCAGTTGGTCACACTAATCGATGACAGGGCTACCTCGATTTGGTACTACTAACGGATACAAGGCATCCTCTTAGCCGGACTCACAGATCCCCGCATAAATAAGTTGACTTTGTGCCGCCCTCAAGAACTCGGCGTTTAGCAAACCCTAACTTAGCGAATTGTGAGTCGTGACTTGGGCCTGCACTCGTACAAAATTCAACTGATCGAGGAACTGAAGGTAAACTAAAGTAGAAAACCATGTGTGTTCGTGAGCATGAGCTCTAAAGCTTTAGGTAGCTAATCTTAATATTCATTTTAAATCAGTATGAAGATCGATCTTTGGATGAATGGATTCGTGACCAAACTAAACTCTAGAATTTGGGACGATACCCATCCACATGAGATCCAAGAGCTCTCAATGCATTCCGAAAAAGCCATTATTTGATGTGGATTTTAGGCTGGAGGCGTCATCCCTCCATATTTCTTTCAAAACGACGTCATAGCTAGATCATCACTGCCAACGTAATTGCCGTAGGCTAGTAAGTAGTGTGTTCGCTTATTAGACGTGAGGCCTCGGTTCAAACCTCAGGTTAGATGTCTCCAAATTTCCTTTCAGAAGGTTTATGTAGAAAGTAGTGTATTGGCTTGTTAGACGGGAGGCCTCGACCAAAACGAAATTTCAACAACATTTTTTCGGAGACTTCCCTTCAGAAGATTTCTTCTAAAAACTGTGGGAGGAAATCAAACTGCTATGAAACGTTTCTCAAAAATCTATAATTCGGAGTCGAATTTAAACTGTAGGTCCCTCAACTCATGTATGAAATTAACACATACAACAAGTGGTGTGAGAAGCTAGTTGTCGTAATCCTGACTGAAGGCCAATTATGTATGTATGAATGACGTCGAGCTCTTTTGGTCGACGATTACCAAGTTATTTTGGACTGAAGTGAATGATCTGCACTCCAATAACATGTGGTTTCAGTAATACAGCGCTACGTGTAACATAAGTCATGTGCCATTACACCGTCTCGGTATAATTCGTTGTGCCATTTGGTACTTCTTTCCGGTGTGATCAGCCTCTTGACTGCTCTTTCATTAAACGAACTTTCTCACACGGGTTGGGTTGCTATCGCGTCTAACGTTTTCTATTCTCAATGAATGGTTGTCTGACTCCGACATATCATGGACTTCATATATCTTGGACGGTATACGTTTACGCTGTTAGATCATAGTAGCCCCAAACCAATTCAACCACCTTGTTGCAGCACAATTTCTCCAATTCTCAGAGCAGTTTAGCAGTTTCAACTACCACAACTACCCGGTGATGTGAAAAAAAACCCTGACTTAAGAATTGTAATGTATGTTGCAAGCAGTGCAGCACAGGATACAATATTTCAATTTCTCCTTGGATATGGTGTAATTTAACGTTATATTTTCATAATTTTTTTTCTTCCTTCCTTCCAACCACCATCACTGGTTTGATGATGCTTCGGGTTAATATTGAAAATAAATATTCGTTCGGTTGTATTGAGTTGTCGTCATGGTTTATGGGTTATGTATTGCCATGGCGTTCATAATTTATTTTTTTCTTCTTCTTCTTCTTTTTCTTCTTCTTCTAAATAGAAATGCTGCTGAATGATGAATTTTCTTTTTTCTTATGCTTCTTCTTCATCTTGTTTTTTTTTTTTCATTAAATTTTAAGCTTAGAACCGTGAATGCATGTGAGTGCTGTAAGTGAAAGAATGAACGACAACTCAAGTAATTACCAGGTAAAGTTGTTAAAATTACAAAAACTACAACAACAACCTCAACATTGACAGTAAGAATAATAATAATAACAACAACAAAAACAACAACAACAACAGCAACAATATTAAACAACAAAAACAATAACATTTTGAAGTTGCAATGCAGACGACAACATAAAAAATGAAAAAAAAAGAATTTTTTGCAGTAAACGATGTCAACGATTAATATTTTCTGCATCATCAGCACAAATTTTCTACTCTTCCCACTCCTCCTCCTTCTCCTCTTGCCACAATATGCCACTCCTGCCATACAATATATGAGGTTTCTATATGACGAGTACACGTTAATAACATCAGGTATTAAGTGGTTTTATGCTGCATCACTTAAATTACATAAAAACGTACACACACACAGACGCATACATACTTTTACGTAGAGGTACTTGCAATGCATACATACATGCATAGACTAATAGAAATATAAATAAACAAATCCAAAATAGACATAAAATTCCAGGTATCAACAGATTTTCAGTGTCTTAAAATACAGGGTCTTGAGTTTCGCTGCGCAATTTCATTTGAAGTGGAAACTCAAAACAAGTAACTTAACTAAGCCAACGTAATTACTGATTGCAGCTACACAACCTGTATTATGACCTCACACATGCACACATACACACATACACATCCTCATATAAAACAAATAAAATATGAATAGACGATGATGGGAAGCTGTTTATCTTGAAGGCCTGATGTTTTTATGAATAGTTTGATGAATCGTTACATAAATATTGCACTACTGCCACATCTTCTTCAACTTCTTCTTCTTCATCTTCTTGTTCTTTTTCAATACCACACACGTACAAAAGATTTACACACACACACACACACACACACACATGTTCCTATAGAAATTTGCAAATTCATAAACACTTGGCTATAAGCAGACACACAGATATTAATGCGGATGTGGTAACGACATAAAATTCTTCTAAAATATCATCTGCAATTCGGTGGGAGTGATACCCAACTGGCAAACACTATCTATACTAGCTAGACAAGTAGAATCTCCTGCAAAAAATTTGATTCTGAAACATGTTTAAACAGGTATAATGAGCACGAATGGTCATTAATGAAATAATCCACCAGCAATCTCTAAGTAGATGTGTATGGAGTCCAGTAAAGTAAAGGCTCCAAAAATCAGTCTCAGAGGAATACCCTCTTTTTATGAGGAAAATACTGGGAGCCACTTTCTCAATGTGGGAAATCAGATACCAAAACTTCCAAGGGTAACAGGAAATGCAGCAATGCAACATAGGTTTCTTGCAATGCTGTTCACAAATCACTCTTGGTGTAGTAGTACTGTGAGCATAGGATCTATTGCACTAAACTCAGTCTATATAGGTCTCTATCGCTATACATACATACATAATTTTGTCATTACAACCGCTCAGTCTGAGTTACAACCCAGCTTCTAATACTCATGTTGCGCTTGTTAATTTTATACATGAGTGGCGGAACTTATAGTTTAAAGTCGATTCCGAACGTCAGATTTTTTTGAGAAATTTTTCATGGCAATTTTTTATTCACTCTCAGAGAGTTTTTTATAAAAATCTGCTGGGAGGCAGTAGCCGAAGAAATATTTTTTCATTTTCGGTTTTGTTGTTGATGCCTAACCTGGGGTTTGAACCGAGGCTTAACGTCTAATATGTCAACACGACTTCAAGAATCCTTGTGATGCTGTTCACAAATCAGTCTTCATGTCCTCTTCAAATCAGTCTTCGTATACCTACACTCAGTCTATATAGGTCTCTATCCCTATAATATCTTCTCTAAACCTATAGCAATGGCCTGTCAAAATGTTGGTTACTAACCATGGATTATTCTTGGGTAGTCTGATGCATTGACTCAAATCTCTTTTTACTATAATCACTCAATAATAGTTTGGATTTCCGTCAAACACTTTGGTTTTTGACGAGTCTCTGCTTTTGTTTATCTTGTATGCTGTTGAGTATACTCCACCAAACGTATCTTCTCACTCCAGAGAAAGTTTCATCGCCTATCCCCCTGAAAGTTTATCTATTTCCACATGAGCTGGAACTCCAGACAGGCCCCTAATATTTTCGATGTAACCTTTTCAGAGCTGAGTGTAGGGATGGCAGTCTATCAGCCATATAGTAGTGGTATGTCCTGATCTTTTACTTTCCTGATCCAAGTTAAATTGAGTACCGCTTGGAAGACACCTGCAAGTTTCACCATGGCTGTGAGAAATTTCTCTCTTTAACTAAAAAATCCGATTCTGTAACAATATCTGTTCGCAATACATCTGTATACCATAGAGTCGGCCTTTCTTTTGAAGAGTATGCCCTCTCCAGCTTACTTCAGTCACTTTGGCAACAAAGTTTCGTTGTGAAGTATTTTCATTCCATGATGGAGCTGTCAGTTCGATTTATTAGCCCCTGAAACATACTTATTCTCAGAGTTTTTGCAAAAGGAGTGCTGAGAAGATGCTGCAGAGAAGTATTTTTCAAATTTCGTTTTGTTCGAGATGTCTGAGTTGGGGTTTGAACCTTGGGTTCGCGTCTATTAAGTCAGCATCCACCTTATACCCTACCGCGATGAAAGATACTCATTGATGAAAAAATGCAACGCAAAATGTTAATGTTCGTACATAATTGGTCATTCCAACCCTTCAGTCATGATTTCTGAGCTGGGATTTGAACCTTGGACTCACTACCCATTAAACTATAACGGTGGAATATATTTATTGGTTGAGTGTTTCTCGAGGCTTATATTTCTTAGCTTTGAATCAGTCTTCTCCAGCAAGGCAGTCGATTGGTGTACTTAGGAGGCAGATCCCTCTACAGGAACTAGACAAATGTCCGTAAGCCTTACAAGGCAAGGCAGTAAGGTGAAATTATGT
>QOCX01000526.1:98692-109049 GCA_005959815.1 Sarcophaga bullata
AAGTTCCCAACTTAGGGTAGTAGTTGGTTTACGTTGAAAGCACGATAACCTATGGAAAGCATTTGAACTGTTTACACTTTTCATTACATCATGGACGATATGGAAAGTAGTTACTTGGAGCTGAGTATGGTAAACAGTTGCCACCTTAAAAGGAATTTGCGGCAAAATCTTATAATTTTCAAAAACCATTCATGAATAACGAACGCTTGCCTGTCTGCAAGAGATTGTTGTGTTGATGGAAATTGAAGAAATTTTCCTTGAATTTCAAACAAAGTTTGATCAACCACGGTAAATAGTTTTTCAATGAAATTCGAACACACACACATACACACACACAGGTAAAATTCAATAATTTTTGATGAAGAATTTGTTGAAATATTTACCAAAAAAAAAAGTAAACGAAAGTGTTGTTTAATAGAATTTTAATGGGGAAAAGGAAACCTTGACTATAATGAAACGAATACATGTACGAGTATGTTTGCATATGTAGTAGTAAATATTTAAGTTTATAAAGCATTAGCATCTGAAGAATTTATGTATTCATGCCATGTCATTTAACACTGCCATTGAGAAGAAAAAATTTAATTTCATTAAAAATATTTCTCCTGTGTTCTGAAATGTTTTATTGATGTCCCCCATACAGTTGCGGAGAGGGAGAACAACAACAAAAAGAAACAAAGAAACTTAAAAGTTTTTTTTTGAAAAGGGGTGACATAATATCAGTTGCCACCGCATTAAGGCAGCATTAATTATTTTAAATTACTTTTTGCCACTTCAAATGACTGCTGTTGCCAGCCGCCAAATTGTGTTTTGTAAGAGTGGTTGTGACCTTGAAATTGCTTGAAATACTTAAAATGGCTTTTAATACTTAATAGCGTTAAAAAATAATTACAAATTGCTGTTAAGAAATGTTGGATTTCATTTCATTTAAAGCGAACCAAACAACAATTTAACAAATTTAAGGCATTTCCTTAACAGCAAAGCAAAACAGTTTTCAAATCAACTTCCTTTGAACTTAACACTTTTACAGCATGAAGTTCAAGTGTGCCAGGTTTAAAGTTTATCTTAAATAGGCCTGCAGTCAACTCGTGGTCACTACACCACCTTCACTACAACCACTACCACCACCACTACCATTACCAACGCCTTTTATTGCCGATAATCCTTAATGGCCATTTTTAAAGAATTTCGCGCTTTTTTCCTTCTTCTCTTGTTTACGGCATTTTTTCTTTCTCAGTCTCTTTTAGGCTTTGTTTTTTGTGCTCGTAATAAAAGAGTTGCAGCGAAAAAAGTTTTCATAAAAAACACCTGCTTGCTCTATTTAGCCTAACCATGTATTTTATGGTTTTTGATTTTTCAGTCAATACATCGCGGTATTGGCATAAACTATTCGCCAATGACCCAAAGCGTTCATAGATCATATGAAATATTTTTCAACAACAACGGCAACAGCATAGAAATCAAAGGGGGATTTAAGTGCGTGTAACAAACACTGAGAGAAATGAAGAGAAATTGAAAATATTGCATCACCATGTAACAGTGAAAATTTCTTGTCATTCTTAATCTTCGCAGCCTTGAATCCAAGGAATTAGGGCAAACAAAACAAGTTCAGAGTAACAGAGAATCAGACACTGTTTATGATAACAAAACGCATGGCAGAGTACAAGGCCTCAATCAAACCCAGGTCAGACAACCCAACTAAACGAAATACGAAAAAAAATTTCTGAGGCGACTTCCTCTCAGCAGATTTCTGGCAAAAACTCGGAGAGTAAAAATAAATTTCTCAAAACTCTGTCGTTCGAAATAAAGTCTTTTAAAGTCTGTACGGTCCCGCTACTCATGTAAAAAATTAACACACACAGCATAAGTGTTATGAGAAACTAGGTTGTAATCCTAAAGTAAAGAGAGTTTGTATGGTAAAGTACGAAACGAAGGTTTTGCCGTCTAAAAATAGAAATAAAGAGGGATTTCCACCTGTTGCGTTTTCTTTCCGACAGATGGAATCAGCCTATGATACTGTTTTGTAAAGAAGAAAGACTATGGTTCAGACACTTACAAAGTTCTTCTGAGTTATTTTTATTTTAGCCAAGAATAGACTTTTCAAAGGTATTGTTCTGTACGGGATGAGAGACCATTGGTACATGGCATAACGTAAGTATGGCCATGATGGCATACTTCACGGTACTCTAAGCATGGGTGAAACCATAAAGTGTCCACCAATGCTCCCAAGCACAATGATGCAGTCTCATGATAATACCTCCAAAGATTGCATCACCACAGGTGTGTAACAAATCGAAGCCATGCATTTGAACTTGATTTCCATCCTGGTTAGGATTAGGGAACAGAGACTATCCAAATTCCTTTTTAAAAATGCCTACGAGTGTAATGCCACAGCGAGCTTGCATTCTCCCCGTGATTTGAGTGCAAACCACAACCACCACGTTGTTCCCACAAGGGGGCCTTGCCATAGCCAAGCAGAGACGAGTCTCTGTGGCTTCCGTGGTAGCAGAGATACGTCTCTGGTCAGACTGTGCAGTCCAGTGTGCTACCAATTGAACTACAAACAGTTTAGGACTGGTGACACAACAAAGAAGAGAAGCACAAAGAAACACAATGACTGGACAGTACGCAATAACAATGAAAGGACCCAACAGCGAACAACACAGACCATCTACCTAACTCGGCAAATCCACTAGTGTACGTTATGGACACAAACGTTGAGCTAGAAATGAGAGACAAGTAGAATGTTTGTTGTACCATCACTGATGCCCAGATCATCAAATTCAATCAAAAAAAAAGTTAGTATCATGGACCTACAGTACTTGCCGTTGACAGTGATGGTCTGGCTAACGTCGTTCTCAAAGAAATATGAACTGCTGAAACCCAACAGTGTCTTTATTGGGATGCGTTGAACGTTCTTGAACTTAGAGTGGGCAAGTATCATTCCAAATTCAATAATTTTGTTTGTTCACGTATCCATTCATCTAAAAATGGATCTCATTACGGAAAATGATGGCCTGGCCAATGTAGAAAATAAGATTCGCTGACGCCGCCAGCCAAAAATCTACACTCAACAGTGCCTTTTTCGGGATATATTGGATTTCGTGAGGGCAGGTAGCATCCCAAATACGACAATCTTGTTTGTTTACGTATCCATTCATCCAGAAATAGGCCTCACCACCTGAAGATAATGTTTCGATGAACATTAGGGTGAATTGAGAACTACTCTAGAGCCTATTCAGCAAAGACTTGTTATTTTTCTATTGTTGTTTATCTTCTGTTCCTGGATCAGTTAAATTTTTTACGGAAACAGGCATAAATCACGACGGACATCGGTAGGTCATGGATTCCTAACCCAGTGCACTTGAATTTAACCACAACATTGCAAGAATTTCTCTTGGTGGGACAATGGAAGTGACTTTGCATACATAATTGGTCATTACAACCCTTCAATCAGGACTACGACCTAGCTTCTCACACCACTTATGTTGTGTGTGTTAATTTTATCCAATGAGTGACGTGACCTACAGTTTAAAGTCGACTCGGACAGACAGATTTTCGAGAAACTTTTCATGGCAATTCTATACACTCTCAGAGAGTTTTTGCCAGAAATCTGCTGAGAGAAAGTCGCCGAGGAAATATTTTTTTTTCATATTTCGTTTTGATGTCTCATCTGAGGTTTGAACCGTGGCCTTACACCTAATGAGCCAGCACGCTTCCTACTAGACTACGGCGAGTAAGTGATGTCCGCATGAATTCAATGTTTTCGATAATGCTCGACACTCAAGTAAGGCTTCATTGTGGAACATGAAATATTAATTCCAGGAGACAATAGGAACGCACTTCAGGAGCTGTCCCTATTTATTTTTCTCCGTGTATTTCCAGCATAAAGTTGTAGACATAATTGTAATAACAACATACCAATTGCTATGTCTCTTAAATATAAGCCATTAAATTGATAATCACTTACACTTATATACCCTTACGAACACATATACATACATACGCATACAATAATAAATTCCATATCGACTACAGCAGCTTGGGCTTTTGAAACTCCAAATAATATGCGACTTACAAAGCATGAAACAAAACAAAACAAAACAAAGGTAAGATAAGAAAGAAAAGCACACAGTAAGAGAAACATTAAAAGCGTCAAATCAAATCACTTATTTAACGTAAAAAAGAAACAACAACAACAATTCCTTACAACAACCATTGCAACAACAATAATAAATAACAAGACATGAATGCGTAAATGCACAACGAAATGCAGCTCATCTTCGATACATTTTATAAGGAAGGCTTTATAGGCTACTTAATCAAGGTCTACGTACATACGTACATAAGCTCTCGACAATCAATATTTTTGCCTGACAAACCAGAGCAGAAGGCAGTAAGGCAGGCAGTTGTTAGGCTGACAGAGGAGAAAAAAAACAAAAACAAAATCTCCCCTAAAAATTAATTCCAAAACTTACTTTCATACTGCGGTCATTGGTTTTCGTTAAACAGGAACTACGATTCTAGGATTGATCCCCCTTTGGTTTTTTATGTTTGAGGTGTTATAGTTGTTGTTGTGCCTATTATTTATAAACTTGTACAAAAAACAGTCAAAGCAGTTAAGCAAAGTAAAAAAAAAAAAAAACGAAACGAGAAATAAAAACTCAACAAATTGTTTTGCCAAGTTCTGATTGGTTGCCAAAGACCAGTGGTCGTACTTCCTGTTTAACCGCTTATATCGAACAAGAGAAAAAAAAAAGGAATCCACAAAAGCCAAGCCAAAGAACTCCAGCGTAACAACTCTAGCTAAACAAAACAAACTTTTAGACAAGCCAACATAAAAACTTAGCATCACAGCATCACTCCAAATCCATTCACCCCCCCCCCCCTCCTCTCTCTCCCTGTGTGTTGTCGTAAAGCTGCAGATAAAACGAGCAAATTATTTATTTATTCAGCATTTTGTAGTTGAAAAACAAAACTAAGAAAACTTGACTGTCTTGCCTGCCTAAGCCTTCTTTTGCCTGCCTTTTCTTTTATTTTCTTTTCTTCTTGTTTCATGTGGCAAATGCAACAATTTCTTCAAACTTTATCAAGTAAACCAAATAACCCTGTCTGGCTGACAGTTGTAAGTTAAAATACGATATAATTTTACTCTCTGTCTCTGTCTGTCTGTCTGTCTATCTGCTTGTTTGTCTTACTGAAGGTTTGTTTGCTTGTTTGTGTGTTTAAAAGAGAACACATGTGTTTCAGCATCCAGTATGGCTATGTTTGTTCTTCTTCGGATTTATCACAATCGCAAAAATGCTTTGTTTGGCATTATAAAGTAGTTTGGGGGATCATCAGCTCATCGTCATCATCTTTGCTTTGCAACAATATAAGCACAGCACAGCACGGCATAGCAGCTTTTTGTTAAGGATTGCGGTTAAAAAGGATTTTTTAAAGTGAAATTCGAATTCGAAACAAAATATCGAAGAGAGTTTTGATGGTTTTGGTGGAATAAGGGTGGCTAAGGAGAAATGAATCAAAGGGGATATGCGGACACCTTTCGACAGGACAAACCTTTTTTTATAATTACTGCGAATACTTCAAGTATTTCAGATTACACATCAGTAAACAATAAATAAACCAGAAATAAATCCCAGTCCCACTAACCTTTGTCTAGTATCTTGCGGTGTCTTAGTCAATTCGTAGTTATCAAACTGGATGACCAGCACTCACTTGGAGGATAACCAGCACTCACAAATGCAACGAGGGGCAACGAGTTCGAACAGATCAAATTCATCTTGTGCTCCTTAGAAGAGCTGATAATATCAGTTGCCTACAGGGAACTTTCCGACAATTGATAACGGCTAAGTTATTGAAGCTTCACTCGGCATTGAAACAGACACCAAGTCACCACAGATGACCACAAACAACGACATGTATACGCTGATTGGGCTTTGAAGCAATTGCCAACTGCCCCTTAATTTCATCGCCAAACCATCTTCAGCCAAGACGCCCATTTCTGGGTAAATACGTACACGAACAAACAAAATTTTCCAACAAACCACATGAAATCGAAAATCTTCCAAACCATCCTGAAAAAGTCATTGTTTGATGGAATGTCATTAGTTTTTGGACCATATTTCTTTCTGAACGATATATGAATGGCCATCTCGAAGAAATTCAAGTTTTATAGGCCGATGATTACCAAATTCTTTTGGCCTGAATTTGATGATCTACTCACCAACGACGTGATGTTTCAATAGAAGCGCGCTCCATTCCACACAACTCATGCCTATCTGGATGTTTTGCACAACCGATTTGAGGATATAGTCTCCTCGTGTGAATGTGATGTGAACTGGCCACCGAGATCGTGCGATGTGAAGCCGTTAGTCTTTTTCTTAAAGGGTTTTCTTAAGTCACCGGTATACGCAATTAAGCCACAAACAACAGCGGTTCTCAGAGCCAACATAACCCATACCTTCGGTCAAATTTAGGCAGATAGATGCACCACAATTTTTTAACACACTGAATGTAATTTGGAAACTGGGATAATATTTCGCCGAGTATCCTTCAGAAATATTCGGTTCTCCATAGGTTTCAAGGAAATTTTGCAAATCTGGGGTCCAGTCTTCTCGATGCCTATTTCTGATCAGAAAATATCAGGCCTGGCTAAGGTCTAAGCATACAGGTATTGACGGGCTAATCAAGAAAGGTCCCAGATTGACTATAATTTGCATGGAACGCGTGTTTCAGTTATCGAAAATTACATGATAGGCGTTGCGTTCAAGCTCTTATCTTCGACGTAATACGATTGAGGTGTCTTCTGATCCAAATGCAATGCAAATGCTCAACATAATTTCCGTCTTTTGTGGCTCTCAAGTTACTCGGGCATCCAACAGATCGATATTGATGATGATCATTCCTTTTGCACAGGGGCACATATATTACCGTTGAATAGGGAACTTGAGGGACAGGATAAACTTGATAGATGAAGGCCTATTTTGTTATAGGAAAGGAAGAAATCTGTAGAGGATCGACTAAGCTTTTAACAGTCCTAAGTACTGGACAGTCTGTATTGGTGGATGCATGTTTTAAAGCATGTGTTCCTTTTACAAGCGAGATTGTGGAAGCTGCCAAGATGATCAAGAGAAGGGAGAATCGGTTCAACAACTCTTTATGTCCTGTTCAACGTGAGCTTCGTCTTAGAGTTTGGCACATTTGTGAATGTTTCTTGCATGATTGAGACTGTCTTAAGGCTTTTTCTCTGATAAATCTGTGCAATTTTGTTTGAGGCACCGGTTATCTCTCTTGTCTGGCTTTTTTTTTACGTCGTTTATAGGCTTCTCAAGTAAGGGATAACATAAGGGACACACTGCAGGCGACTCATACAATCTAACTTGATTTACCACGACCTTGTATGTTTGATTATTCACGAATAAAATTTATGCTCCATAGAACCTGTTAGTGCTAAGGTACAAAAGTGCTAAGGCCTTATGGTGCTAAGGCACTAGCCCATCAAATTAAGGCCTTAAAAACCTTAATGCTTTTCGCTTATCAGATGCTATGATGGGTAGGCTCGACATATTTTTCACTTGATGGCCATGCCATTGCTTTTTCGTTTACGCAAATGAAAGGTTGTGCAACTAGCAGTAGATGAGATTGAATAGGGAGGAGGAATTGGTGTAGTGAACCGATAACTTTTCTTTCTTTCACTATGAAACTGTGAAGCAAGAAGAAGGTGGTGTGCGTTATGATGATCTTTTTCCAAACGTGATACGTGTGAAGGACCAATCCCTAATTAGGCAGGAGAATAACACAACATATTGGCTCTTGGGAAGGATATGACTTCTATGGTGAAGCCAACTTCTTCTCAAGTTAAAAAGTTGCACTGTTCTGTAGCGGATACAGAAACTTTACTTTGGACATTTTAAGTTTTGAGTTGAAATCTAGAAAATGTGGCCTGTTAAAGCCCTCAAGCCAATGATTGTTTCCAGATTTTTACTTGAAAAAAAAAATAAATTCCAATGTCTTAGCAAATAAAGAAAGATTAGGGAAGTACATCCTTTAGCATAACAAAACTTGTCTTAAAAAAAAATCATGGAAATCATTATTAGTCCTCCCTTATGATCCCTCTACACACCAGAAGGCACTGAAAGATTTTACTTTTTAAAGCCTTTGTTGTCTGCATTCCATTGCTTTCTAAAGGGACCTGATACTTTAATTGTAAATACGGACTGTGTAAGCCTTTACTTCTCTTTTGAAAAACGAAATTCAAAACCCTTTCCTACAAGTCAGTCTAACAACCAGGATGAATTTGTTCCTCTCTTGATCTAGAATTACAAATATTTTCTATCGCATCTGTAATGTTTTTCACAATTTTTCCAGAATCTTTTCTTCTGTATGCCGAGATAATGGTGGAGCGAAAATGTGGCATACTTTACATAGGCCTTTTATACAAATTAATTGCATATTGTGTTCCCTGCACCTGCTGGCTGTTTGTTTGCTCTCCTCTACGCTACATACATAGACGTGGCATGTTTAAAACTTAACCTGTTGCTGTGCTGGCCATAGATCATTATCGGATTACAATGCGCCTTCCGATTGCCAACAACCGGCATAGAGACGCTGCGTTCTTTATACACAATAAAAGTGTTTTGCTTTGCTTTGGTTTGCTTTGCTTTGGTTTTTGGCGGATGTTTCATAAACAGGAGAGTGCAACAACAAAAAAAACCAAAACAACAATAACAACAACAACGACTGTTTTATTGTAATTTACTGTGCTCTAAATGTGGCAATTTTTGTGAATGTGCTTCTACCACTTCTGTTAAACAACAACAACAACATGTTTTGCATGTTATGATGCAGGAAGATGCAGCAGCAGCAACAACGGCAGCATGCAGCAGCATTGCAGGCAATAAGTAAGTGGTGTTGTAAAATTAGCCATATTTTTAGACCAAGACAGCCATATATGGCCGGTTTTGTACCCTCTTTTTTGGTGTGCCGAGAGTGTGTGTTGGTTTAGGTTTATTGGCCATAAACTGTAGACCAGAAGTTTTACGCATTTAAACAGGTTACGCGGCTGTCCAGTGCAAGTCTCTCTGGCAAGCAAGTTCTAAAGGAAACAACAAATGGCCACAGATTTAGCACACAGGTGGCAGTAAATGCCCAACTATAAGTTAATAAAAGATTTTTTTTGTTTTGTTTTTTGTTTCGTTTTTTTTTTATGATGACGATGCCAACTGTAGCAGCAGCATCATCATCATCATCGCCATCATATACAGATGTGAACGCATCAATTAACGTGTTTTCGTTTCATTTCTTTTCTTTTCATCTCTTCTTTTAGCACAGTGTTACGCTAACAGAGTTTAATGTGTTTTGGAAATGAATTCTAAGCGTATTCGCATGGCTACTTTCAAATTCCTTTAAATAGCCAAGCAGGAGTTCAAGAAGCTTTTGGGAACCTGCTTATATAGTTATGGCAGCAGTAAAGACATTCTCATTCTCACATCTCATATCTCCCAAGTAATTTTGTGCCGCACAACAATTCCTAGTAAAGCTGCAACTGCAACTGCACTTGCAATACTGCTGCAATATTTACGCGCTTTGGTGCAACTATTAACTACGAAAATCAAAAGTGCACCTGTTGCTGTTTGTGGCAATGCATCATTCATCTGCTCAAAGACAACAACAAGCTTGAAATTAAAAAAGAATCTCAATATTCTCTGCTCTAGCTACCTCCCTCCCCTACCTTAATCATTGAAATTCTTTGTGTTGTTGCTGCACAGTATTTAAGGAAGAATTGTTGCATCAAGCCCAGCAAGACAAGAAAGGGCCTGAGTAAAGAAGGGTAAGAGCAATACCGGATTGAATTGTTGCTGGCTGCACTTGTTGCCACTTCTAAATAAAGATCGGCTGCCAAACTTACTTCAGCCACATACATATGCATGGACCTGCAATGCTTATCATTCACAAACAGAACAACAACAAAAAAAAATGACGACATGCGTGTACAAATAAATGATTTCCATCATAATCCAGGGCAGTGCAGCTAGTGCTGTAGAGTATACAGTGCGGCGCGATCATTAAACTGACTGTCGTTTGCGTTCTTTGCTCTCTTCATCATCACACAGCGCAATGGCAGTTCTACCTGACAGCAGCCTAAGGCTTAAAAAACAGAAAAAAATGATGTTGAAACCGAAAAAAAAAACACAAACTTCAGACAACAACTATGATTGATAGTTTTTCATATGTTGCATGCCTGCCTAGTCTGTTCCACAGATGTGTGTGCCTGTGTGTCTGTTTGCTTGTCTTACTGCTGGTCATTGTTGTGGCCCCAAATGTTGATAGTTTTATTGCCATTGTCGTACATAAT
>QOCX01000526.1:113550-134494 GCA_005959815.1 Sarcophaga bullata
CCCCTCTATTACGATGTGTAGGTTTGAGACAGGTCTCGGAAAAATAGCCAAATGAGAAGAACTAGAGTGGGGGTGGTGTTGCAGGTTGAAGAGAAGGCCGAGTGTAGATCCGTTATTTCTCATAATTTTTAATCTGGCGAGAAAGAGCCTCCTAGAAGAGCTGTTATTGCCAATAAATTAATTGAATGTGTGAGCGAGTGGGGGCGGGCGAGAATGTGGTGCGCGTTGGATGAAGAGGGAGCTGGCCCTAAGAGGTCAAAACTGGGCGCGTGGTGTGTTCAAGAACGGAGTGTAGTGTCTGTTACGTGGTGGTGGATGAGGGGGGAGAGTGTAATTGGAACTGGTGAGGAGCGCAGGCGTGAAGAGTGATTGGGGTGTGAGGTGTAGGTTTGAGACAGGTCTCGGAAAAATAGCCAAATGAGAAGAACTAGAGTGGGGGTGGTGTTGCAGGTTGAAGAGAAGGCCGAGTGTAGTCCGTTATGTTCTCATAATTTTTAATCTGGCGAGAAAGAGCCTCCTAGAAGAGCTGTTATTGCCAATAAATTATATTGAAATGTGTGAGCGAGTGGGGGCGGGCGAGAATGTGGTGCGCGTTGGATGAAGAGGGAGCTGGCCCTAAGAGGTCAAAACTGGGCGCGTGGTGTGTTCAAGAACGGAGTGTAGTGTCTGTTACGTGGTGGTGGATGAGGGGGGAGAGTGTAATTGGAACTGGTGAGGAGCGCAGGCGTGAAGAGTGATTGGGGTGTGAGATCGGTCTTGAATCTTTGAGTGCAATACAAGAGCTGTAGGAATAGCGATGAACAAACAATCAGATCTGTATCAGGCAGCTGAATTACGTGAAGGAGGTTTCACAAAAACCACATTCATTAGATGAGATAATGAACCCACTTCTAGAAGCACCAGATAAATCCGGCCCTACATAGAGATATGCGGAAGAGAATTTTCATTGAACTTAACGGGGAACCTCATAGCAGTTATAACAAAACACTGGCCTCTGGGTGTTCACGCTAGAAGTTTGGAAATACCTCTTAATGACTTTTGCAGAATCTGCAATGACGAGGAAGAAGAACAGACCCCAGAACATATTCTTTGTCATTGCCTGGTGTTTGAACATCTAAGGAGTGGAATTCTTGGACACTCAGAACTTTACGACAAAACTTGTCTAGGCAAATGCAATTTGAGAAAAATTCAAATCTTCATCTTATGAAAAGGTTGAGGGATAGCAAACAGGAGCTATAATGGTCTAACTTTATTGGTATCGGGGACATTATGGCACCCAATTAAGCTATACCTAGTGAGGTGGGTGATATTTTAACCTAACCTAACTTGAAATATTTTTCTTTAATGGTCTGATGCAGTGCCCGATGGTTTCCATTTTATAAATACCCCAGGATGGTTGTCATTCTTTTTCTATTCTGTTTATTTTTGAATATTTATCATGAGGGCTCTTGATAGGGTTTCGAAAAAGCAATCTAAACTTATGACCTAAAGAGGAGCAATGGATGACTTTTTATTGGATTTCTAGGACGGTTCGTTTGCACTTTTTAACTCCAGCCAATAACTAACGATTAAGAAATTTGAACGAATAATTAAGAGCTTGAAGTGTTGCCTTAGTGTTTCTTATTATTCTTATTTAGCCTACAGTCTACTCTGCTGAATACTAACTCTCTATAGAACGATTGAAAGAAGATCTCTCTCTCTCTGAGCCCCTGAACATTTTTGAAAGCCAATACATACCGGAACACGTGGAATTCATTGGGCATGACAAGAACCAAGTTGTTAAATTTTAGACGTTTCGGCAACTTGAGTAGGATTAACATGTCTTTTGATATGACTTTTGTTAGAGATGGTAACGATAATTCCAATACATAAAAACGTATTCGTGATTAATAGCCATGTTAGGACTTGTGCTTAAAGTATGTGACAAATGATTTAAAATTATTGTGCTGCATTGAATAGCTAAACGCTAAGCGATTGCAAATACAAATAAAAAAATTCTTAAAAAGATTCTCGTTTACTAATCAAAGATTTGAAAACAAAAAGATCGTTTTAATCCATCTGCCTACAATATTCTTTTGGCTTTTTATAGAAATTAATCTCATTAATCAAAATTAATTCAAATGCCGTTAAGCGGAAATATAATCTTGAGTATCATCTTAAGCCGATTACATCCTACCGGTCCAAACAAAATTGTGTTAATTATTCATGAAGAAGAAAACGAACCAGAATAATGGAAAACCAAAGAATGAAAACAAAAAGAACAAAAAAAAAAGAAAGAATTTTTATATTTTTCAGAGAGATTAAGTTCTAATAACGAATCTAAAATGTTTATTAAATATGATCTGAAAACATGCTGTGACATTGAAATCTTGGCTCTATTACCGAAACAAAGTTCTTTGTGTCTGTAAGCAACACCAAATGTCTTCATTTTCATTTGGAAAATATAAAATGACAAGCCCGACAAATAATATGCGAGACTAAACAGGTCACATCTTCTACTACACCAAACACCAACTGACACTGATAAGAGAGCCTCTAAAATACGCATACACACACACACACATATACTCATCCTTATTAGGGGAGGTCATTTTTTCGTCTTGTTTTTTCTCTTCTGTTGTGGTATTCCAATGTAAAACTTAAGAAGGCCACACACCACCACCATTCGCAGTTGGAAGCTGGCAGCTCAAAAGGAAGGCATCTTGAAAGTTGATGCCACAAAGCATGACACTCACTACCTGGCTACGCATTATACTGGTTTTATATTTTGCCTCCGTATCCCCATATCTGTATCCCCGTATCTCTTTCTTTCTTTAACTTTATATTTGTTAAAGGCGGTTATGTGTATGTGTGTGTGTGTGCCTATTTTTTTTCTCATTTTATCCTCAAGTGTCAGAACTTTCTTTTAAAATCTTAATTTCAAACAAAAGCTCTCGTAAGAAAACCAAAGTTTCGGGGTAGACAAAATAAAGAACCGGAGAAGATGTTTTTTAAAACATAAAATCTAAGAAAATACACACACACGCACACACACACATACGTACATACAAAGAATAACAACTTTGGCAGAGACTAACAAACTAAATTTGCATAATTTAGAGGAAGCTCTACTATTTTAAGGTGATCATATTAATTTTACCTTTGTAAGAGGTGTGCTAAATTTTATATAAAATTTCGATAACAATTTTCTATAGAAAATTTTATATAACCAAGTTCTTCTACAGAAAATTTTCGATAACCACGTTTTTCTATACGAATTGGATACCAATTTTTGTTATAAGAAAAGTTTTCGATAACAAATTTCTATAGTAAAAACAATTTCGAAAGCAAATTGCTATATTAAAACAATTCCGATAAAAATTTTTTTTTATGAAACAATTTCGATAACAATTTTTCAAAAGAAAAATTTTGATAACACTTTTTAAAAGAAAAATTTTCGATAACAAATTTCTACATAGAAAATTTTTCGATAACAAACTTCTATATAAGAAATTTTCGATAACAAATTGTATATAGAAAATTTTCGATAACAAATTTGTATATAGAAAATTTTCGATAACAAATTTCTATATAAAAAGTTTTCGATAACAAATTCTATGTAGAAAATTTTCGATAACAAATTTCTACATTAGAAAATTTTCGATAACAAATTTCTATATAGAAAATTTTTGATAACAAATTTCATAAGTAAAACAATTTGGAAAACAAATTGCTATATTAAAACAATTCCGAATACAATTTTTTATATAAAAACAATTTCGATAACAATTTAAAAAAAAATATCGATTACAATTTTCTCAAAAGAAAAATTTCGATAAACATTTTTTCTAAAGAAAAATTCGATTACAAATTTCTATATATAAAATTTTCGATAACAAATTTCTATATAGAACATTTTCGATAACAAATTTTCTATATGAAAAATTTCAATAACAATTTTCTACAGACAATAATTGATGACAATTTTTTGTATAGAAATTATCGATAACAATTCTTTCTATAGAAATTTTTCGATAACAATTTATTCTATAGAAAATTGTCGATAACAATTTTGTATACATACAATTTTCGATTCAATTTTATATATATAAAATTTATAAAATTGTCGATAACAATTTTATTCTATAGAAAATTTTCTATAACAATTATTTTCTATAATAAAATTTTCGATTACAATTTTCTTTTATAGAATATTTCAATAATATAATATTTTCTATAGAAAATTTTCGATAACAATCGAAATTGTTTAGAAAATTTATATAATTTATAACGTATTTAACTCCCACAATCATATTTTTTCTTTGTGTACATATTGGTTTGGTTTTTTTATTGTAGGCCACAAATAAACGGCAGCAACAAATTTTAACTTTTTCTTGGTAGTTTTTCAAGATTGTTTGAAGAATACGCGAACTAAAGATAAGCCGTTGCACCCCCCACAAATACATATACAATTAAGATAAATATACAATGTACATATGTATGTAGGTGTGTATGATTGTGTTTAACTGTCTAAATGTGAAACATTTGTTTCGGTATCGTTTTTGTTTTTGTTTTTTGTTGTTTTTTTTTAGGTTATTTTCAGCCATAACAATAAAAGTCTTAAAAAAATTTCCTCTTTTTTTGGTTGTTTGTTTGTTTGTTTCGAAAACCAAATACATACAGATTAAGATATGAATGAAATAGTATCGAAAAGAAAAGAACTAAAAGAAGCAGAAGCAGAAGCAGAAGCAGAAGCAGAAGAAGAAGAAAGAGAAAAAGCAGAAAAAGAACATGTTCTTTTATGTTTGATCAACGGATTTGTTAACAGATACACTTACATACATACATACATACATACATACATACATACATCCATAAATACATCTATACATACATACATACATACATACAGACGTACGAAAAGACTAAAACATTAAATGTCGCATTAAAATGCAAATAAAAACCCAACAAAGATGAAAATCTTTTTGTTTGTTTGTTTGTTCTGGGCCGTCTGTCCATCGTTGAGGGTCTCCTGTTGCCATTTGTATCTGTTTTAGGGTTTGGGGTTTATCAGTTGGTATTGGAAGAAAAAAAGTCTTAGAAGCACCGAAATCAAAACAAGAAAAAAAAATTCAAACTGAATTGGTTAACAATGTTTGTTTGTTCGTTTGTTTGTTTGTTTGGTAAGATTTCAAAGCTGTAAAATAACTCGATGCCGGTCTTTGTTCTTGTTTTTTCTATGACGGTTGTTGTAATTTTTTTTCTTTAACAATAAAAGCCTGAATATGACATGAGGTCAAAGTGTCAATGTTCGTTTGCCAGTATTGGTGCTCGTGTGCTTATTGTTCATCTCGTTTGGCTCAACAGGCCTTTTAAGCAATAACGTCTCTTGGATTTCAAAATCTGCCAGTTCTTTAAAAATGAGCACATCTTTACAAGGGTAGAGTGGATAAGAAAAAATGGAAATCGAGTTGTTAAAAACGCTATCGAGTTTCCAAGCATTCAGTGGCTAGAAGAACGTTTCCAAAAAAATCTAAATTCGCTGGGAAAATATTCATTCAAGAAATGTTTATGAGGCTCAATAGATTGAACATCAAAACTATGTCCATCAACTTGAGAATGAAGAGTAACGACTGTCGTATTGGTAGGCAATATAGGCTCACTCATTCATTCTACACTAATGTCCAAACTGTAGTACTCTGTAGCAAACAATAAAAGGAACGAAGGCTGTCATACAACTGAGAAGATGGAATCAGGTTTTTTCAGTAACGCCTCTTATCTGAAAGCCATTACGACTCTGTAAGCAATCCATTGCCCTAGAATCACAGGAGGACCATATAAGATTAGACATAGGTTCGGCTCTTCGTTTGGATAAGGATTAAAAGAGATCTCTAATCCTTGCTGAAGATTAATATCAGCAAAGCTGTCTATAAAATCTAACGTCCAGAAAGTATCCTCTACCATTCAAAATCATTCCTTGCCTCCCTTTCGAACTGTTTCATCTTCCCTTTTCTTTCACAAGACGTGAAGCTTCCCATTTCCTTCTTCCAAAATTTTTTATCCACAAACTGTTGCTACTTCTTTCACAAAAAAAGTTTTCCTTTATCACTTGCCATAGCCGTTGGTAATTTAAATGGAGAGAGTGTAGAGGTACTTGAATTTATTGTTTTTGTTTGTTTTGTTAATGTAAGGATATTTGATATGGGGGAACAGGTGACAAAATGTGAGAATATTAAAACCTAATTTGCAATACGATTCTTTGAAATGCAAACAAACTTAAGTTTTTATTTTACTACATTGGACGTTGGATGATACTCTCTCTCTCCTTTTATTTAAAATTTATTTGAAAAATTTAAGAAAAACTTAGAGGACGTGTTAGACAACGACTGTGAAGGTATGCTATTCAAGAGAAACAAGGATAGGAAGTATGCTAAGGGCTTCTGCAGCTTTTGTAGATCGTTTACAGAGGGCAGTGTAAAACTCCGCTTCATTTGATAGTGTTCGTCCCTGGTCCATAACAGTCATCTCTTATTGAGATGACACTTTTCCAATCAATCTCGGGTTCATTAAATTTTCAAGCAGGAAGACTGATTAATTTCGATTTGCTCATCGTCTTTAATGCATTGCCTTGGGTTTTCAATATTTTTTATCCTATCTTATCCATCCTTTTTCGCTCCTAGGATTGTGCTTAGATTTCGAATTTGTCTTTTATCGAAATATGGAATACACATACGCATAATTGCTCATTACAACCCTTTAGTCAGGATTATGACCTAGCTTCTCTCATCACTTATGTTATGTGTGTTATATCACACCGACCACTACCAGGCATGTTGATATATTGGTTCTTGCATGAGGTGTGGATATGAGGAGGATAATGAAATGATCTTTCTATAGAGTTCGTGTTCAGCTCCTATCATGAGAAGAAGAGTCTCGAATTTTCTTACATCTTCAACTGAACTCTCCAAAAAAGGTCACCACAATAGTGAGATTTATTGAAGAAACTTAATGGCTGACTATACAGACTGTTTGATCCCAGGGGTTTTAATATTTGTTGGCAGTATGGCAATGTTCCTTATCTCTTACCAAAGAGTGTTTCTATCCTCCAATGAGGACCCATCATCATACTTAATGATTGATGTCCTACTGACTTACTTAATTGGCTATTGCATCCTTCATAGCTACTATCTAATTTCTCGTATCACCACTGATGTTGTGTGTTAATTTTATGCATGAAAGGTGGGACCTACAGTTTAAAAAATCGACTCCGAACAACAGAGTTTTTGTCAGAAATCTGCTGATAGGAAGTCGTTGTCTGATCTGGAGTTTAAATCCTCACTTCACGTCTATTAAGTTAACACATTACCTACTAGACTACGACAACTTCCACTGTGGAACATAGTGTGGAAAGCATGGTTTTTATATCGTCTCACACTCTATATCATCTCATCTAGCATTGCAAATTCTTGAAGCCCAGTGGAAGCAATTAGTTATACGGTTGCAATGCAGGAGTTTAACTATGTGACCTGCTTGCCAGCATTATTGTTTTTAAAAAGACTTTTACTATGTATTTGACAAGCAGAGTTCAATCACAGTCTTCGCGAGCAAAACCGCCAGGAGTTCTAAACATTGCTGAAGTATAATTTCCAGTACCCGGAGTCGCTGGTTTGTTTTGTGAAATTTCCTAAAAGACGGTCTAGCAATATCTCAAGTCCTCACAGATTCATTAAAGTCTTGAAGAGGAAATTATTGCATTCACTAGCCATTCAAACAAACACATAGTTGTGGTGGAAGTATGTTTTAAGGCAATAATTTTCAATTTGGCTAACAGAACCAAAAGAAGCTGCCTTTGACCAGTCCATCCCACAGATTACAGTAATAAAAGACTACTTTGTGGTCTAGTAAACAAACATCAATATACAATAGAGTGACAAGGATTAACACTCTCTACCACAGCTTCGTAAGTATGCATGTAAACATGCTCTCCATTTGGAAAAAAAAAGGTCTCTACACCCATTAATTCCTGTTTTGAAATATCCTTGGCATCACTGTCAGTCCTCAAAGTCATTCGTCCCTTTAATCTGCATTTAAAACAACCGACTGTTTGTCTGCTACATTTGCGTGTGAATGTGTGTCAATTTCCATTTTTTTTCTTCTTCAGAATTTTTGATTGTGGAACAGAAAGGCATCAACTTTTTCCCCTGAGACCTGTTAGGAATCCTCTTTCTCTCTTTTTTTTTCTTTTTCTTATGCTCAAACAAAACTTTTCACTTTTCCTTTTACTGAGAGGATGAGAGTCTCATACACTTGAAGTTATCCCAACTGTCAAAAATATTTGTGCGTGTTTTTATGTATGTAAGTGTATGCGTGTATGTCACAGTGTCTGTGCAAGTAAAAGTTTCTTTAAAAAAGTTTTTTTTGTTTTTTTTGGAAAATGTTTTCTTATTTAACGAAGATTTTCTTGTCATTCTAAAGGCTGCTTAACAATGACTGTGTATCTATGAGACTCAGGAGCCCCCTGACATATATATGTAGTGTAGGGTGTATACAAAAAAAAATACGATTCCCAAAAAGTGAACAACTGAATTAATAACACAGCATATTTTCACACATGATTTTCACGAAAATCTTTAAAATAAGAAAAAAAAAAACTGAAGGATAATTGAAAAAAAAGAATGTCAGGTGAAAAACACACAAGACTGTTAAGAAATTGGCTTAAAAGGAATTTAATTGAAGCGTTAGAATTATGGATTTAAAGAAAATCTTATAAGAAATGAATTTCATTTTAATCTGTTCTATTCTATGGATTATTACATACGAGGATGGATTTAAAATGTTTTTTAAATTTAAAAAGAAATTGGTGCTGTAAGTACTTTGTGCAATTTTGAAGCCCGTTTTTATCAGACCAACATTTATGTATGGAATCTGCTCATGCGAGAGCGAGAAGTGTCTTTGAACTATTCCTTTATTTATATGAAAATTTTCGATAACAAATTTTTCTATAGAAAATTTTCTTGATAACAAATTTTCTATAGAAACTTTTCGATAACAAATTTTTTCTAGAAGAAATTTTCGAAAACAAAATTTTTCTATAGAAAATTTTCGATAACAAAATTTTTCTATTAGAAAATTTTCGATAACAAATTTTTCTAATCAGAAAATTTACGATAACAAATTATTTTATAGAAAGTTTCGATACAAATTTTTCTATAGAAATTTTCGATAACAAGAATTTTTCTATAGAAAATTTTCGATAACAAATTTTTCTATAGAAAATTCGATAACAGAATTTTGTTCTATTGAAAATTTTCGATAACCAAATTTTTCTTATAGAAAATTTCGATAACAAATTTTTCTATAGAAAGAATTTTCGATAATAACCATTTTTCTATAAGAAATTTTCGATAATAAATTTTTCCTATAGAAAATTTTCGATAATAAATATTTTTCATATAGAAAATTTCGATAATGAAATTTTCTCTATAGAAATTTTCGATAATATAATTTTTTATAGAAAAGATTTTCGAATAAATTTTTCTATAGAAAATTTCAGATGATGAAATTTCTATAGAAAATTTTCGATAATAAATGTTTTCTATAGAAATTGTTCGATAATGAAATTTCTATAGAAAAATTTCGATAATAAATTTTTCTAATAGAAATTTTTCGATAATAAATTTTTCTATAAAAATTTCGATAATAATTTTGATAGAAAATTTCGATAATAAATTTTTCTAAGAAAATTGTTCGATAATTAAATTTTCTTAGAAGAATTTTGGATAAAAATTTTCTATAGAAAATTTTCGAATAAATTTTCTATAGAAAATTTTTCGATAATAAATTTTCTATAGAAAATTTCATTAACAAATTTTTCGTACAGAAAAAATTTTTCTAGTTGAGATTCATCCGCTTTAATGTGAACACCTAGTAGAACACCTAGTGTCATCTCCGAAGCAAGAACGTCATGGGATATTAAATTCATTACTCCTTTATTTTACCAACATAGAGGGGATAATGTGTAATGGAAGGGGAAAAATAGGCGTCTGGTTTACAACTCCAAATATAAATGCTTCCACAAGCATCTGTGCACTTTGCACATGCGCAACACAGAGAAGTCGAAATAGTCTAGTTGGTAACGTGTTGATTTACTAGAAGAGATAGCCTGGTTCAAAGCTATTGTTCCTAAAAAGGCGACTGTTCGGTTTGAAATTTTCCTTGAGTACAATTATTCGGATATGAGAAGAACTGTCAACGTAGTGCACTATGAACGTGTGACAAAATTTTTCTGATCTGAAATTAAAGATTATGTACGGGATACATGAGTTTAACAAAATAGTGCCATGAGTCATCGAAAACAAATGATTTCGGCTTCATTACAAGAGATGTTGTGGTCGTCGTAGTCTAGCAGAGAGTGTGTAGACTTATTAGACGTGAGGCCACTGTTCAAAACCGCAGGCCAGAGATCTCTTAAGAAGGAATTACGAAAAGAACATTTCTTTGGCGACTTGCTCTCAGTAGATTTCTGTTCAAACCTGCCGTTCGGCATCGACTTTAAACTGGAAGTCCTACCACTCATGTATGAAATTAACACACACACCATAAGTTTTGTGAGAAACTAGGTAATCCGGGTTGAAGGGTCCTAGTGACCAACTATATATGTATGTATGTACAAGAGTGGTTTCTGGTCGTCAAGCAGTTGATACGATTTGATGCTGTTAAAATTTTCTTGAGAGGTTATGTCAAAAACGTCATACCTACATGAATAATTCTTAATTATTGAAACGTTTGAATACAAACATTCGTCAAGTTATAACCAAGATGTTGTGCGAAATGACCAACTTCTGCAAACCATACTGTAGAGAATGAAATTGGATTTCCGTTCTGGCTTTATAAGAAACAAAACGTTCAACCTTTCGATAACTTCTTGGCAAATGCAGTCAAATTTATTTCAAACAATACAACAACCGTAAGCAACACAATACACTTTGTTTCTCTGTGTAGTAATAGCAGTCATCGTATTGGTCGTTTGTCTGTTGGCTTATGGTCTCTTTTAGCGGCATAATTACTGTTATAATCGTTATTATTTCCTTTAAGCCGTTCTAATTATTAAATGTTTGGAAACATTTTGTTAATAACAAACGTTAAAACTACAATTATTGTGTCGAATAATTATGAAAAGGAATACAAATTTAATCTCTATAGTGAGTGTTTGTGTTGCGAGAGAAAGAATGCTAAGCACCTGCCTGAGTTGGGCAAGAGGTATGAAGGCGTTTTTTTCATTCATTTAATAACCGTAAACAATTGGATTTATTTGCTAATGAACATTTAAACGTTGGCTTAAATAATAAATTTAAATATGAGCAGAGAAAAAAAAGAAAACAACAAAAACAATAACAAAAAAAGATTAAAAAATTTTTAAACTCTTAATTTACAACAGAAAATACGGCATTACCACCACCACCATCACTACACAGACAAAACAAACACAATTGCATTGAACCGTGATTTGTATCCAAGTCTGCCACTATAGGCCATGAGACGGATTTGGTTTGTTCTTTTTGTTTTTTTTGTTTTGTATTTGTTTTTGTATGTCTCTTTTGTTGTTTTTTTTTTTGTATTCGATTATAATAAAAGCCTTCATTGTATGGTGTTTGTATGAAAGAGAGAGAGTATTTAAACTGTGTGTCTTGTGTGTGTTTGAGTGCATGTTTTGTGTACTTAATGGCGGTTTTTATTCAACAAAGTTTTCAACAAAAAAGAGTTTTCTTTGTGTTTTTTGTATTTTCTTAATAAACAATAAAATTTATGTTAAAAATTTATGCTGTTTTGTGTCAATTTTATCTTCTTCTTTGTTTATTTGCTTTAAAAAATAAACATTTACAACAGCTTCAGTAATTAAACTTAATTACCAAATTGTCAGTATTTTATTGTGATTTTTTAAATCAAATCGAATAGAGAAAATATGAGAGTAAGTTCAAGTATATTTAAGGAACTGCTTTCCGTTCTATTCATTTATTTCCAATAAATTTGTCTCACTAACTCAACCTTTGAAAATGACAATCCAATCACATTCTATTGCGATCATGCAGGATGTTTATCAGATCAGTGAAATCACAGGACAATATGGACAAGGTCCTGCTATTGAAAGACTCCACAGGCATGCCTATACATTGTGGAATACAACACCGAAAATTATGAATACTAGACACTCTACAATTTCATTCAAAATACCTTTGAAATTCGTCAAATAAATATTGAAAGCATTATAAATAGAGAGACTTTAGAGAATATAAATATGGGTCATCCTAGACTCCTTCTTAATAGCAATATAGGTGGAGTTAGAAAAGTTACAAAGACGAGTTTGCGTTGAAACAATCGAAGCAATATAAACCTGGCTCTATTTAAGCTCTCTGTGTAGGCAATAATAAGCGCCGTAGTCTTGTCGATAGTGTGTTGGCTTATTAGATGAGAGCCTATTGCTCAGACATCACGAACTTAACGAAATATAAGCATACTTCTGGCAAAAGCCTTTCAAAAGTCTGTCTTTCAGAATCAACTTAAAATTGTAGATCGCGCCACTCATGTATAAAATTAACACACACAACATTATTGACTTAAGAAGCTGGGTTGTGAACCTAACTAAAGAATTTTAAGGACCAATTATGGAACTAAGTGTAGGTAGTAAGGACCAAAGCCATGGATTGCGTAATTACGTTAATGGGAGACAACGGTAATGCGATATTTATCAGCAAATATCACGGTGAATTGTATGACTGGCAGCTATGTCTTTAACTGTGCCCTAGATAGTATCACTAAACTCTGTAACTTTGGTAAATGCTTCGCAACAAGACTGGGTAATAAGAGTGAAGGAAATAATTTAAGAGAACGATCATTCTGTGCTATTCCGGTGGCTCAAGGGTTCATAACTAGACATTTCAGGCTTGAAATATACACAGTATATGGTGAAACCTTGAGGTCGTGTGTTGGCCCGTGATTCATCTCTAACAAAACCAAACACGAAAAAAATATTTCTTCAGTGACTTCCTCTCAGCAGTCTTCTGGCAAAAACTCTAGAAGTAAATAAAAAAATTGCCATGAAACTCTGCTAAAAAATGCGTCGTTCAGAGTCGACATTAAACTGTAGGTCTTGACACTCATGGATAAAATTAACACACAACATGTGTGGTGTGAGACACTAGGTTGTAATCCTGACGAAAGGGTTGTAAGTTAATAAAAATGGAGAATCCTTCAAGTTGCTTCGACCAAAAGATGTAATCGCATATATTCAATACAACTTGTTCTGAAAAGTAGGAAGCATCACAATTTGATAGTCAGGCCACCCTCTATGCACTCTCATTCTCTTATGAGTTTGACTCGAATCGGAACGAAGAGTTGAACCAGCTAACTAGTAGGACGGGATTCCTAGTCACATTGGAAATCGTTGAAATGAGGGTATTTTCCATACCTCTGATGAGGTCAACGCCTTCATGTGGAGTAGAAAAAAAGTTCCGAAGGGTAAGCTCAGCGAGAGGAAAAATAAAGGCAAGTGGACACTCATACCAACTCGAATGAGGGGATGTATAGTCTAGTTTAGTGGGCAGTGTGTTGGCCAAGTTCAAACACAATCTCTGACAGAGTTAGAGTAACCCCTTAGTTACCGAGCTAACACATATGTAAAGGGTGTTGTAATAGGAAGTTATGCCGTAATCCTGGGTTCAAATCAAACAAAATGAAACAAAAACGTCATCATTATTTGTTACTATCTTGTCTTATCGTTAAACAAACAGAAACCGTTTGTTTTTCTTTCAACTGTAAATGCATTACCGTTGTTCTTGTCGCTTTTGTTTGCCCACCAGTAAGTATAGCGGGTGTCAAAGTCATTTTCACAGCAACTTGACAAAAACAGAGAGAATCCGCCGTAATAAAAACACAAAAATTAATCAACAAGTGTTGCCTTGGCAAACGTTTTTATGTGCGTCTAGCACTTCTGTTGATTGTTGTTTTCCAACGTTTTTTTTCTTTTTTAATATAAAATGCGTGAAAATAGCACCTAAAAATAGACGGGCGGGTGTCAATAAACTGTATGCGTAACAAAAAAAACTAGGCAGGTGAGACTGTGTGATAGAAAATCATTCAATTAAATTCAATCACGTCATCAATCATTTAAAATACCAAGGATTTCTTTCATTTTGTTGCGTTGCTTTCTGCTCTTGGCAACTAAGTGCGCAGTAGAACGAAATTCATTTGATTTGATTTGATTTTCTTTGTTTTTTTTTCTTTGTTGCCTTCGGAGTCATTGAACTGCATCAATTGATTATTGATTTTTGGATAATTTAATGACAGAAGAATTAAATTCCAAAAGATTTATTACTTTCGGGGGGATATTTTTTAAATTCTATTTTTAGGGTATTAAGGTAACCACTGATGTATTAAATTAGTTTAAGGCTTAAAGCGTTATTGGACCAACTTGAAAATGCTTGGGCATATAAATTAATTATGAGAGTATTATGGGATTGCTTGCGACGATGATAATATCATCAACTAGTCATTGTTTCTTATCCTTAACTGGTTAGCAAACATGATGATAAAACAAGTGACTGGGAATGCAGCAATGAGGCTGATCGTCCTAAAAGTATGGAACTATAAAAGCTATGGTGATACCATTGGTAACGATACCCGAAACTATTTTCGATCTTGGTCTAACAACAAAGATGATTCATACCTATCAAAGAACGCCATGCACGTATATACTGACGGATCAAGACCACCCGATAAACTTAGATGTGTAATCTATTCGCGACAATTGAATCTTAGATTGTCTCTTGCACTAACCGATACCTGCATTAGCTTCTGCCGTCCGAGTATACCGACGGGAGATATACGAATATTTTAAAGCGGCAGTTAGATTCCCATAGAGTGTGTACAGCAGGTACTGAAAATTTTTACGGTTTTCTACATGTGAAGAGACGAGGACATTATCACCGCAAAGCTGATGCACTTGCAATTAGCGGTACAATAGTAAATTTAAATGAATTCATGCCTGAAAACAAAAATGGGAGCGTAAAGTCAAAAATATCAAACAAATCTAGGCTAATCGGTATATAAAAAAAAACAAAATTTAAGTTGAATCTATCATAGGAACCTTATAGGAGTTATAATGGGACACTGGTCTGCGTGTCCCGAATGCTGCTAATACCTCACAACGATTTCTAGGGAAACTATAATTACAAGAGAGCAGATCATACCACAGAACATCTTCTCTACTTTTTGCCGGCATTCTCGAGAATCCATAATTTACTAACAGAATCTGTCTAGTCGTCAGGATAATGCATGCGCCTCAAAAGTTACAACTGCATAGTGGTATAGGTATTATTTGTATTATAATGGGAGTTTAGAGGGTCCAAGGAAGTTACACTTTATGACGCAGCTACCAATTTTACCTTCTGATAATGTACTAGCATAGGTTTGCACATCAACTTAAGTGAAACGATAGAGTTTGGACTTAATTCATTTCATTCATTAAATAAATTGTTCATGAAAAGTTTTTCAACAACCTGTCATTCGGAGTCGACTTTAAACTGTAGGTGCCGCCACTCATGCATAAAAATTAAAAATGACGTGACAAACTACGTCATAATCCTCACTAAATTGTTGTAATAGTCAATTAAGTTAAGTAAGTATGGATTTTAATTGTTTTTAAAATGAATTTTCAGGAATTTTAATTTTAAAAATGTTTTCAATTGCCATTTTCTATATTCTTTCGCATTTCATTATTATTTTTTCCGTAATCAGTAATGAAAATATGAATTTATTTCATAAAAAAAAATATGCACGAAAGTATGTACATAAATATGTGTGTATGTGTTGTTAAATAAATATTTCAATTTCCACTTCATCTTACATTTGAAGAGAGACATTTTCCTTATTACTGCCACCATTACTATCAACGCCATCATTCTGTCTTGAGCTTCCCTCTGCTCTTTTTTATCGAAATTTTTTTTTGCATTTCAAATAAAATAAGAAAATAAATAAATAGAGAGCAGAAGAAATTCAATTTATTTAATGATTTAAATTGTTGATGAAACTACACACTGCCACTGAGATTCATTCTGTTCGTTTAAAATTTCTTCCCTCCGTCCGTTTCCTTTCGTTTCATTCACACAATTTTGCAAATAATTTTTAAATGATTTGTCAAAAGAGATGCAAACATTTTGATGGCAAAAAAAAGTACCAATAATAGGTACTTTTCACATACTCTATTCCACTATACATCTCCTGTAGTACTCTACCAATTGGAAAGTATCTCCACGATACTGAAGCTATGTAAAGACCACGTCAAACTTGATTTTCATAAGCCAATGAGTCTTCTATCCAACTTGCCGAAACTAGTTAATATTGGGAAGCTCTCAGGTACTATTTCGTTTATGAATTGGTACCTTCAAATATATGCTGAACTCATCTCCATTCCTTTACTGTAAACTATGTATGCATGCCGGTGCCAAAGTGCAAAAGTGTAACTGTAGTAGCTTAACAGAGCAATAAAAATAAAAAAAACAAAAAATTTGCAAGAGAAACGTGGAGAAGAAGTAATAAAAAGAAGAAAAAAAAACGTAAAGGAAACAATTACGCTTATCTTCCCAGTTGACATCGATAGTTATGGCTGGCATTGACGACGATAAATGTGACATTGACAACGTAACCCCCACCATTTTTCAAACACTGAACACAAAACGTTACCAATTGTTGCAATATGCTGATACTGATGCTGATGCTGATGCCGAGGATGCTGTTGATGCTCATGGTGATATATGTGACGACAATATTGTTCATAATGATTACGACTTTAAATAACAATGACAGGGGGACTGCATTACTCGCGATGTTAAAAAAAAAGCAACAAAGAATTCCTTATATTTTGAATATTAAAGTCGAATGCATAATAAAAAAAAAAAAAAAGATAAAGTAATGGCAGGTTGTATGCAGATACTTATGTGAGTAAGTGTACTAAGGGAGCAGCTGTCTATTATGCAGTAGAGTATTTCAATTATTTTTGTGTGGCCTTTGCCACACTTCATGGGTGTAACAGATACTTAGCTCCGCTATCCTTAGTCCTATTTGCTTAATTATAACGTGGTGAACAATTGGAAGCTTTGTATTGTAGTGAGGCCATGCAGCTTTCTTCGAGAGGACTTAAAACTGAACCCTGTTTTCAAGGTTAATTGAGAGCACTAAGTGCTAATGTACTTACTAATGATTGTAGAGAATCCCAAGCAATTCATTACAGCACTGACGTAATGAGATCTGCTCTTCACTATTTTGTGGACATTACAACCTTAGAGGACACGTTCTCGAAAATTGTTTATTTCTACGCTGTACCTGCCGCCTTGTTGTCTCCGTCTTGTTATCGTTGTACTGCCATCTACTAACCTTCGTTTGGCCAGTAAATTTTATGGGCACAGTTCATGACTTGAGTTGTCTATTCTTATATGGAAAGTCTGTCGTTCAGAGTCCACTTTAAACTGTGGATTCCGCCACTCGCGGATACAATTAAAACATACAACGTGTGTGATGTGTAAAACTAGGTTATAATTCTGACTACAGGGTTGTAATGCCCCATTAAGTATATGAGTAGGACCATCAATCATTAAGTATGGTGATGAATCCTTCTTTGGTAAGCGATTTGGACACAACAAATATCAAACCCTGGGATCAAACAGTCTGTATAGAAAGCCATTAAGCTTCTTCAATAAACTCACTATTGTGGTGACCTTTTTTGAAGGGTTCAGTTGAAGGTAACAGAAAATACAAGGCTCCCCTTAACATGACAGCAGCCAGGCACGAACTCTACCAAAAGATCGTTTCATTATCCTACACAGTTCCACACCTCTTGCAAAACAATCGGCATGCCTTCCAATATGGCGATGGCGTAAGTGGCTTAAGGAGAGAAAAAAGCTAATCCTATCAACATGGCTAGGGACTGCAAAATGAACAGAGAACACCCAGTTTAGTTGAGGTTATTGAAACACTTCATCCTTGTAATGTGTTGGAGATTATGGGTCCTGTATCAGCTTTGGCTAGATCAATAGAAATGTGACATCAATCTTGTGATCGCTGTCGCTAGTAGCTAACTTAGTTGATGTATCTGATAGGTCACCCATGATTACTTTATTTTCGCGACACTATAGAATAACTGGCCGAGTTACAGGTTTGTGCGGCATATTCAAATCAAAATGGGCGAGTTATGGATTTTATTCGATACCTTAAAAGCTGGCTGATAATACATATATAAGGATCCATATATCTATGCTATCTATGCTATCATTACTTGGTACAATTTCAGGTACCTTACAGTTCTAGACCTAGCAGTACGAGGGACATGTGAATGGCAAAAAATCCAGAAAATTTTGTCCATTTTTTTTTTGTTTTCTTTGACAGGCCGACTAATTCTGGAATAGGATTCTTTTGTGTTTAGTTTATGACTTTTGGCTTAATATAGCGCGATGCCACTTCCTTGATCTTCGACAGTGTTTTCTCCAACTTTTTTTTCATCACAATTTAAATCCAAAGCGGTGCTTGTTAACTCATAAAACTTAAACGTTTTTCTTTAAGGATATTTTGCATCCTTTCATGGAATTTATGACAACCCCTTTTCATAAATTGCTTGGAGCTGTAAGGGTTAATGCTCCACTTCTCCTTCAACGCATTGCATAAAAAATATTATCGTCACAGCAAAGCTATAAAGCCAGTTAGTTAAGCGTGTATGGTGGAAAATAAAAAATAAAGGAGGATGAAAAAAACAACGACAAATTGCAAGAAAAATATTATTCAAGACAAGTTGAATAACGAAAGAAATAAAAATAGAACGAAGGGAAAATATATCTAAAATGAGAAGAAAATAAAAAAAAGAAGAAGAAGAAATACGCGAATAACAGTCAAAATCGATTTAAGCACGCGCAATACAACAGTCATGGCTTTTTAGTTTTTAAAGATTCGCTTCCAATTTCTTTTTAGCGCTTCTGGGGCACAACAACAAAAAAAAAAACAATAAAAAAGGAAGAAAACTATATTTTACTACACACACACACATACACATACACACACAGGCATCTATTTAAGTGTCAATGCTGTGTGATGCAAATGCAGATGCATTTGCTGTAACTTCTGCTTCTGCCTTGAATTGCGAACGCCAGAGCCCCAGTTAAGTATGTTGTTGAGAAAATTTCTTTAAAAATTTCAATTGCTAAGGACTAGTACTTCCCAATGGCAGCAGCAGGGTGCACAGTTCTTAACCTTTTTTTCTTTTAAAGTCATTCAAACAACACCATTCGCGTCTATTTAACATCAAAAACACTCCTTGTGAGTTGGATTTATGGTGCGTGTGTGTGAGAGAGAATACAATGGCAGCAGCAGAAATATTGTGGAATTTCTTTAAATTACAAACAAAAGTCACAAAAAAAAAATGGAACAAAATAAAGCGAAACGGTAAAAATATCGAAAGAAATATCATCATTATTTCACACTCTCGCGCTCTCTGGAAAATATTTTTTAATAGGAAATGCTTAAAGGATGTTTGCTGAAAAGGTGCTGCCAGAGAGAACAAAATTATTTCCTTTTTCCTGCAAATCAAATACTTTTGTAAGGAATTCCTATAGTTTTTTAGAGAGAAAAATAAAAGAAATCGATTAAGGCACTCTATGGACTTGAAAAGGGTGAGCAGCGTATTCAAAATTTAATAGGGGCATCGAAAGAAAAATTTCCCAATGTTTCGAAATGTGATAACGAGAAAGAATCTCTGGTTGCTGCTAGCTTCTGAATTCCGTTACAGCTTCTGCTTGCTCTCGTATCTTTCTATGACTAGTTGCCATAGACCAGTATGTCCTCCCCGTTCCCAGCCTACTACCTTACGAGTTTTATTCACTATCGATTATGTATCATGCCGGTTGAAACTCGTAATGCATGATCAACCCATTATCCTTCTAGAGTTGTTTATTCAATGAGAAGGGATCTTCGTCCACATATCGCACCAGTATAGAAGAACAGATTTCACAAATAAATTAGGTTAAGTACGATAACGGATCATCCTTGAATAGTAAAGACACTGTTTGGGAACATTGTCGTACCACCAACAAATATCAAACCGCTGGGATCTAACAGTCTGTATAGAAAGCCATTGCGCTTCTTAAATAAATCTCACTATTGTGGTGACCTTTTTTGGAAAGTTCAGTTGAAGATGATAGAAAAAACAAGGCTCCCCTTAACATGACAGCAGCTAGGCAGAAACTCTGTCTAAAGATCTTTTCATCCTCCTCCTCATCCCAATCTATTGGCATGCCTTCCAATATGGCAGTGGCTTATGTGGTTTAAGGAAAGAAGAAAGCTAGTCCTATCAACACTCCTAGGACCTGCAAAACGACCACACCGAACACTTAGTTTAGCTGATGTAATCGAAACACCTTATCCTTGTAATGTGTTGGAGATTATGGGACGTGTATACCAGCCTAGGCGAGATTTTTAATCGATTTTCCTATGATTTCAAGTTCATATAAGGATAACACATGAAAGCTACGAAATTTTTCTGAGTGATTAACGGTAACAATGGTTTGACACAGCCTTTGAGGTAACATTCGTAAAGAATTTGATTGTAGTCTGTCCGTTGGAGTAAATTCAAAGATTTTCAGGCGATCTGCAGTAGTGATCAAGCAGGCTGGAAGGAAACTTACTCCTTTCATTTCAAGTCACCGGTATCCGGCCCAGCAGGGGAGAATCTTAAAATCATCAGACCAGAAATCAAATGTGTAATCAAGAAAATTACAAAGTTGTGCCAGGATTTAACTGCAATAAGCCTTAATATTAGCAGCTCAGCCCTATACTTCAATAAAAGGTCACAGGGAAGCCAACTGACTATGACAAATAATATCTTCGTTTCAGAGGAAAAGATTATTCTGGTTATCAGAACATTTGACTG
>QOCX01000527.1:8577-59956 GCA_005959815.1 Sarcophaga bullata
GTTATTATTTAAAGAGTATAACAGCTGAGTCATATTTTTTATATGTGCATGCACGTTTAAACGACTATCAGAAGTTGTCTAATATATGAGTTTTTCGGAAATATTATTATTTTAAACATTAGCCAACTTCCGCCTGTTGGTTCAAGGGAAAAAAGACATATTTTTCAATAAGCAATTAAGTTTGGATGGTTCGAGAAATATAAAAAAAGTATTTTCGAGTTCTACTCAACCTAGTGAACAACTTAGACAATGTAGTTACTCGGGTGCGTTTTCAATGTCGCACCGTGTAATTAGAATTTTTAAAATATGTGAAGTTTCATTTAAAGAGAATTCCACATAAGCATAACATACGTGCAAAATTTAGATTCTGTTTATAATACGAATTTTCAGTTTTAGTGGTTTTTAATATTGACATATTGTTAACACTGCAGAAAAGATGTCACGTAAAAATATAAGAAAAGTCTTTTTTTACAGATTCTTACGTTCCGGTTACGTCACATTACATTTCTATAAACATTCATATTACTTTATACATAAAAAAAGCAATCATCTGTTTCTTACTGTTACGGTTACACTCCGTTACATTCGGCTAACTGACCTTTTATATAGATCCCTCCGTTTTGCTAACGACAAAGAACGTTTCTGTTAGCATTTACATTGCTCTCTATATGATAAAAAAAAACTAACGTATGGTCCTTACGTTGCGTTTGGCCATAAGAACATGATTCTCTGCGTAAAACAAACGATTACAAATTTTCTGTCATTTAATCGTTTATGTACACACGTTTGCTAGAAAAATTTGTTTCAATTTGTATATTAGGCCTTTATGCGACACATTTGATTATGCGAAATATCTATGAAGAGAAAAGAACAATACTTTCCTCTCAAGAATTCGTTTTTTACTTTTATTAGTCTGTAAGCTTGTTGAATATTGCTGTGTTCCTTTCGAAACCCAAATTGATGGTCTGGAAAAAACTGCTTGCAAAAAACCGCTTGCATCGAACAATTTTGACAAATTAGGTAGAAGATTTTTTTTGCCTATAAGATGTCAACTTGGGTATGATCCTTGTATGGCTTCGGTATTCAGGAGTTGTGTTTAAAGTTTCTAAATGTTTCCTTAACGATGTAGGTTTGTAAGATTGCAGTAGTTTTTGGAGACATATGGCACATTCCGGAAATTATTTGTTAAATTAGGGAAGTTATGCTTTTTCTAGTCTGAAGCTTGCAGCCTTATAATAATTCGCACAAAAATCCCTCATAAAATAGTGTTTCAGTCCTGACCTTATCAATATCGCTGATCATTCATACGATCTACCTAAGGTCTTTAATATCGTAAATTGTATAGCCGTTCACATTGAATGAGTTGCAAGATGACAAATTGGTCTCAGAAATCAGTAACACGTGAATTATTATTTGTAAGAAAGTGGTTCAGTTCGTTTTCATGTTGGCGGATGGTGTTTGAATTCCAGAAGCAAATTTTAAGACAATTCATGCTTAATTAAGTATAGTGGGCAATAGCAACAATATATTAATCTTATGATATATTAATCTTATGATTAATCTTATGAAAGTGATAATAAAAGTGATAAAATTTATGAAATAATGTTAAAATAAAAATATAACCTCAGAAAATATAGAAATCGATGCAAAAGATTGAGATAAGCAGAGAAATAAATAAATTTAAAAAGATAATTAGAAAAAGTGTAAAGAACAATGTACAAATAAGAATTTGTACATAATTTTTTATCTTTTTCTTATAACTGAAATTATAACTGTTGACTAACGTCAAGGCCGGCGCCATGTACAAATAAGAATTTGTACACATTTTTTCTTATAACTGAAATTTTAAAATGAATTTATTTATTTAATATTATCCTCCCATGAATTACATTTTATATTAATTTCTTGATTCCTATAATTTATTGTCAATTATTTAACTACATTTATAAAGGTTATTGGAATGTATTTTTTATTATTACCCAGCACTGAAACATTCCAATACTGTAAAAGATAAAATTGCACACTGCGCCAATATTTGAATTTAGAAAAATTTAAAGGTTGCTTTACATTAAAACTTTAATCATAATTTCACTTGCTTTACATTTCTCAATTGATTAGACTGAAGTATAAACTTGCTTTATACTGAACTATAAACTGTCTTTATATCTCTCAACTGATTATACTGAAATATAAACGTACCTAACGTAACATATCTCAACTGATTATATTAAATTATAAATAAATTGTTTTCGCAATTCATCATTGAAATTAAAAGGATTTCTCTTGTGGGCCCCAACTCTCTAAGGTAAGTTCTCTTAACAACCTTAAAAGAATTAAGAAATAAACTCCAATATTTCTTTCTTTCCTTCTCTTTCTTAAATCCCAATTATAATTACGTTCGAGTAATTATAATAACAATTTTTCTTTAGAAGATTGGCCCAATTTGTTTTACTCTCTATACCCCAATCTTCTGAAAGAGAATTGGTTTTAAAAATAACACTAGATATTTCATGGTCCTTCTTCCCGCGAACCCTTCGCAACATATGGAACAATTTCACACTCTCTCATTTTATAATTAGTCATAGTCCTTGCACTCTATCTCCAACCCATAACTCTGAAAGTTGAAAGTTTCCCCCATTATCCCGTAAAAGATTGGAACCTAAGAGAACAAGTGGATCTTGTCACAAAATACATATAAAAACTTAAGCATTAGGTATGTTAATAATATTGCTTAAAACATCTAATTAGTACGCAATTAAAAACCAATCAATGCGGTATTATTAAAAACGAAAAAGAAAAAATTATTAATAATAATAACAATACAAAACCGGCAAAAATAAAAGACATAAAACATAAAAACCACACAAAAAGTAAATACAGTGAAGACAAGTGAGTGCAGTGATATTTAAAAAAAGGCTAGAAATTGAATGTAATATAAAATTGAAAACCAACAAAAACAAAAAATAAAAGGTAAAGTAAATAAAAAATATTAAAAAAATTATAACAAAATTTTACATTTACAATCGCAAAAACAGAAAAACAGAAATAAAGAAAAAACATTTTGAACTCAAATATTACGGCCTAAAGAAAAATTAGCAACAAATATAGTTAAAAGGAAAAAATATACATTTAACAATACAAAAACAAAAAAGGACAATTGTATCAATAAAGCAAAATAAATTTTTAAGGAAAACGAAAAACAATAAAAAAAAAACAACAAAAATAAAACAGGTAACTCTAAAATATATACATATACATATAATATATGCACATATATTTTTCAATTTACAAATATCGAATTTTAAATTTCTTCCAAAATTCAAAATACGGTTAAAAACAGTGAAAGAATAAATATTAAAATAAAAAAATACAGTTAAAAAACCGTTCATACGGTAAAACTAAAAATTGAAAAAGAATGTTATGTGTATAGAAAAAAAAAACAGTTAAGATACAGTTACAACTGTGAAATATGTGTATATATATTATAAAAAGATTAAAAAACAAGAAAAACAAAACGACAAAATTATACATATATCCACGTATCAAAATTGTTTGTCACTCCACTGTCATAATAAGCCAAAAAATAATAATACATACAAACCCGCACTGTATTGTCTTCCCATCGCCCATTATTTGTACCCAACAAATAATTACACATGTATATATAAAAAGGTATTTATGTATCATACAACATATATAATATAATATTTTATTATAATAATATATAATCTAAAAAAAAATTTAATTAATATATATTCAATTGCACATTTTATTTCATTTCTCTCATTTTCTCTTATAAAATCAACCCCTAAAATTGTACTAAAATAACATTATTTACTCTCATCAAAAGCAATTGATCATTACACTAACAAAATAAAATCAGTTTTAAAAATTCGATACAAAATAATTTTAATTAAATTAATTTAAATTATTTAAGATAAATAGAGAAAAACAAATTAAAATATATAAAATAAAATAAATATTTTTTGAAATTAAAAATAAATATACATACATATATACATATATACGGTTAAAAATAAATTATTCGATATAGCTATTTTTTATTAAGAAAAATAGCAACAACTAAATAACTTCGGTGAAGTTATAACAGAACATAAGAATAATACTCTATATATATCTTATGCTTTCTGTTTCAGGGTTGCCATATACTTTTTATCCCGGTTTAGGAATTTATATTCGAAATAAATTTTGCGTAACTTATAATAATAAAATTTATAAATATTATTGATGTACTTATGCGCATAAACTTTTTATCCCGGTTTATGGAATTTATATTCGAAATAAATTTTGCGTAACTTATATAATAAAATTTATAAATATTATTGATGTACTTATTACATGATATTTATATATTTTCCCCCCCACCAAACTTTATTTAATTAAAATTAAAAACAGATATATATATATATATATATATATATATATACATATATATACATAAGAAAAAAGATTACAACAGGAACAACAATTAAATACAAAAATAATAAAACCCCGAACATTGAATGTTAGCTAGAAAATCTGGTAACTCTGCCCCCAATTAACGTGAATTAACCGGTGTGACTCACATAGACACATAATTCAGTTAATTTTTGGTTTATTTTGTAAACTAAAAATTATTTTACATGTCTGATACACATACAAATCTACTTTTTGGATGAATTTCCTGGCTTTCATATCCAGTGCTATAGGTATATAGCCCTAAACCCCTTCTTAAATAAATTCCCCAAGTAGAGAAACTTTGTTTCTATTAATTATTTTAATTAACCCATAATTATCTCATATACATGAGATAAATTTAACTCTGTTATGTTAATTTCTGCACTTTATTAGTAATTTACTCATTTAAAATGACTTCTACGTCATCTTCTCAAGAGCCCCTAAGGAAGCATTTTTTATTCAATTGCGACCATTTGGTACAATTTTGTACAAAATTTAATAGTTCCCCAGTTGAGGACCAAACAAACTCAATTCTAGATGTCAAATTAAAGGATTTGGAATCATGGTGGACGGAACTCGAATTATCCTATAAGAAAGTTATGTTGACCAACGAGGATAAGGTTACATCTGAATTTACACTGGAAGCGAAAAATAACTTTGGTGCGGGTATGGATGCCTACTGCCAATGCACCTCTCAGATAATGGATTTGATGAGTCTCTCGACTCGGTGCTCTCGGTGTAGCATTTCAATCGACTTCTCGATATTCTCTCACACCTCAATCACTAACCCAAACTCTAATGCCATCAAAATCAATTGTATTAAACTACCACCCTGCGATACTAAAGTATTTGAAGGGAGTTACGAACAGTGGCCCTCTTTCAGAGATATGTTCACAGCTGTGTACATAAACTACAGCAAACTCACTCCAGTTACGAAAGTATATCATCTCCGAAACAAGACGAGAGGTGAGGCTGGTGCTATTGTCAAGAGATATCCTCTTTCACACGACAATTTTCAACTAGCATGAAACGCACTTCAAACTCGATTTGAGAACAAACGTATTCTCTTAGATAATCAAATAAAAATTCTGTTCGACATTCCAGCAGCTGACTCTGAAAATAGCGATTCGATTAGAAGAATACAGTCTTCTACCAATGATTCTCTTTCAACTCTAAGAACTCTAGGTGTCAAAGTAGAAAGTTGGGATCCAATACTTATCCGATTGATATCAACCACACTTCCCAATTTAACCTTAACTCATTGAGAACAATCACTCACATCTGCTCGGGAGCTCCCTAAATGGTCTCAAATGTACCAATTTCTTGTGGATAGGTATAAGGCTGTAGAACGTCTATCGAGTTTGAGAAACTCAAGAGGTGAACTTAGTCTCACGAAAACAGCTCTTTCAAATGTGCACATGCATATGTCACATGACAGCATTAATTCTACATTCATATTGTGCAATGAGGATCAGCCTCTCAGAACATGTCCCAAATTTCGAACTTTTACGATACAACAAAGGGTTGACTATGTGTTTAAGAATAAATTTTGCAATAATTGTTTAGGATCATCTCACATCAAGGCAAATTGCAAAAGTAAACACACTTGCCTCTATTGCAAGAAAACACACCACACTTTATTGCATATGATAAAAGCAACTCGAGGTACAGCACAGAGTACCGAAAACACTTTTACCAGAAACTCAAATAAATGAAATGACTCACATAACTCGAATGTTGAACGGCTCTTCGAGTAGTGAGAACATTCTGCTGAGAACTGCACTGCTGCAGGTAGAATGTCGAGGTGAGCGCTTTACAGTAAGAGCACTAATCGACCCTGGTTCTCAAAAGACATTTTTGTCAGAAAAGATTAGAAATCGCCTTCAACTTCCTTACCACAAAGCTCATTTTGAGATAGTAGGCATTGGTGGTTAGACAAAATCGGCGAACAAAGAGTGTGAATTTACACTGTATGCTCGGAGAACGAATACGAGAATTCCAGTTAAAGCCATTGTCTTGCAAAGTCACAAAATCCTTACCTGCTTGCGGTTTTGAAGTACCTTTTTCTAAGGAGCTCATGGAACTAGATCTAGCTGATCCAACGTTCAACAAGGCCTCACAGATTGATAGCATTCTCGGCAATGACTATGAGCAATCTGTCAATATTGATGGCATGAGAAAGAACGTTTATGGCCACACATCGGCATACAATACAATTTTCAGATGGGTGTTAAGTGGTCCAATGAAAACTCATATCACTCAATCTTTTCCATCAATTACAGCATCCGAAACTTCTGAACTCAACGCCCTCTTAAAAAGTTTTGGGAAGATGAGGAAATACCCATGACTCATGCGGAATCAAAAGAGGATGAATTTTGTGAAAAGTTCTACTCCGAGTCAACAACTCGAGGCGAAAACGGTAGGTACATTTTACGATTACCATTTAGACCTGAATCTCCCGAAAAATTTTTCTTGGGTCGTCTCGTTTCATTGCGTTGGCTCAATACTCTCGAATGGAAAAAACCTTGGCGAAGGATCCTGAGCTACAGTCTGAATATCATTCAGTTCTACGGGAATATTTGGATCTAGATAACATGGAAGAAACATCGCATCAAGAAATTGTGTTTCAGGATAAATACTATTCCTTTTACCTACCTCCATCATACTGTGGTTCGACCCAAACACAAAACGAGAGTTATGTTCAACGCTTCTACTCTACAAAACGATTTGATTACTATTATCCTTAATTGGAGAAAGTATCAATATGTTTTCAGTGGCGATATACAAAAAATGTATCGCCAAATCCTCTCGGATGACAGGTAGTTTCAGAGAGTTTTGTTCTAAAACCAACCAGATGGTCCAGTTAGGGATTACGCGCTAAGAACTCTCACTTTCGGTGTTAATTGTGCTCTTTATCTAGCAATTCGTACACTATTAGAACTCGCATCGGACTCTAAATCCCAATATCCCAGAGCATCTTCCATTATCCGCTTAAAAAATTATGTTGATGACATTTTATCTGGTGGATATTCACTAGAAGATACATTATTTTCTCAGACTCAGTTCATTAACGCGCTGACTTCAGCTGGTCTTCCGCTGAAAAAGGACACAGCAAATAATCCAAAATGACTGTCTCATCTACCCAAGGAGGATCTATACGACTCCGACTTTTAACAGTTCCAAGAGTCAAATACGAGCAAAACACTTGGAATAAAATGAAATGCACTCTCAGTTGCATTCACTTACTCATTTTCTCCTATAAATCCATCTGAAAGAGTAACCAAACGTCAAATTCGCTCATCAGTCACAAAACTCTTCAATCCTGCTGGATGGCTAGCACCAATTGTTATTAGAGCTAAAANNGCTAAAATCCTAATGCAACGGCTTTGTTTAGAAGGATTGGAATGGGATGAAGATATCTCACCTGAGTCACTCAAAATGTGGAATGATTTCGTTTCGGATCTCTCGAAAACAGACATAATAGCAATCCCAAGGTGGCTTCAATACACTAAGTCCGACTCAATTCAAATTCACGGATTTTGCGACGCTTCGAAATCAGCGTACTATGCTACTGTATATATTCGATATCAGACAAAAACACACAATGTTTTCTCGAATTTGTTAATGGCAAAGAGTAAGGTAGCTCGCATTCAGACAGTTTGCTTGCCGCGTTTGGAACTAAACGGAGCAGTATTGGTAGCGAACCTAATTAAATATGTTCGAACATCATTAAATTTCGGCAAAACAGAAGTTTTCCTATGAACAGACTCAATTACCCTTGGTTGGCTTTCTAAACCACCCTCCTCTTGGGAAACATTTGTTGCGAACAGAATAGCTCAAATTCATCGCTTGGTGCCAGGAGCAACATGGCGACTCATACCTACTCATTTCAACCCAGCTGATCTCGGAACTCGTGGATGTAAACCTCACGAATTGGCAAATAATGCCCAATGGTGGCATGGACCCTCGTGGTTACACAAGTCCGAAACTGAATGGCCAAAACGAATTCCATAAAAAGTTCAGGAAGTATCTGACGAAATCTGTACATTACACGCAGAGGTTAAAGAGGAGGACATTCTCTACAGATTTTCGTCATACAACAGGGCCTTACGTGTGTTGGGTTAGAACCTGGTATTTCTCTCACTACTCAATTGGAATTGACACATATAGAATTGCGCACTATACAACTCGCCTCATTAATTTAGCTCAAATAGCATTTTATCCCGAAGAATACAAATGCTTACAAAATTCGAAACCCATTTCGAAGAAAAGTTCGCTGAATACTATGAATCCATTTCTGGATTCCAATTCAATTATGCGAATAAATGATAGACTGATTCATTCATCTCTCCCGTATGATGAACGTTACCCCATTATTCTACCAGGCAACTCTCGCTTTTGCCAATTGTATCTCCCGCCTTTACACAAATTCCTTTGCCACGCTGAATGTAGTCAAATGCGTCGTATGGTACAAACTGTACTTTACATATTCAGACTCAAACCCCGAGTAAGCAGAGCGAAATTGCAAATACAGCATTATCAACAGGCAATAGCCGTGTACTCAAATAATGGCTCCTTTACCCCAAGAGAGATGTGCTTTATCTCTTCCCTTCCAAATTACGGGAATTGATTTCGCTGGCCTTCAAAGGGTAGTTACCGATAATGGGAGAAACTGTTAGGAACGGAGATTTAGTCGCAGTGAAGGACGAGTTACAACCACCTTGTGAATGGCGATTAGGAAGAATTGAGAAAACGTATCCTGGCACCGATGGAAATACTCGTAATGCTGACGTACGTACGGCGTCTCGAATAATCACACGTCCTATTGTCATATGTTTTCTACCCTTCATGGATGACGAAAGTCTTAACTAACGAAAGTTTTTTCAACCCATCACCAATTTCTTATATCTTCTCCTATTTTCTAGTCTATATTGTCTAATAAAACTTTGCTCTTTCCCATTTCACAGCTACAGTTATTCCCAAATATTACAACTATTCTAATAACTAAACTACAACTAATAACTAATTTTTCCCAACATTAGGAATAGCCGAAGCCGATCCAATATGCGCTCAAGGCTAGGTCAAGGCAGATATCGTTTACATAGACATAGTCGAGAGACATTGTTATGGCATAAATTGCCTTGCCAAAAGCCACGATTTAAGAGGGTGCACATCAATGGATACGTGCAAGAAGTACGATAGATTCCATCACACGCTCCTACATCCAAAACCCAGTCAGCCAAGGAAATCTAAAAGTCAGAAGATCAAAACATCACGCCAACAGAAACCAACAGACAAGAAGTCTAAGGAACCAAAATCAACAACATCCGACTTGTCAGCAACGCCCGATGCGAATATACTTGTAGAGGCTAAAGGTTCGCTAGCTCATGTGCTACACCGACAACACTAACGTCAAGGCCGGCGCCATGTGCAAATAAGAATTTGTACATAATTTTATCTTTTTTATAACTTAAATTATAACTGTTGACTAACGTGAAGGCCGGCGCCATGTACAAATAACAATTTGTACATAATTTTTTATCTTTTTTTATAACTGAAATTTTAAAATGAATTTATTTATTTAATATTATCCTCCCTTAAATTATATTTTGAATTAATTACTTGAATCCTATAAATTATTGTGAACTATTTAATTACACTTAAAAAGGTTATTGGAATGTATTTTTTATTATTACCCAGCACTGAAACATTCCAATACCTGTAAATGATAAAATTCCACACTGCGCCAATATTTGAATTTATCCTTTAGATAAATTCAAAGGTTTCTTTACATCAAAATTTTAAACATAATTTCATGTATTTTACATCTCTCAATTGATTATACTGAAATATAAGCTTGCTTTATACTGAACTATAAACTATCTTTATATCTCTCAACTGATTATACTGAAATATAAACATATCTCAACTGATTATATTAAATTATGAATAAATTGTTTTCGCAATTCATCTTTGAAATTAAAAGCATTTCTCTTTTGGGCACCCAACACTCTAAGGTAAGTTCTCCTAAGAACTTTGAAAGAATTAAGAAATAAACTCTAATATTTCTTTCTTTCTTTCTCTTTCTTAAATCCCAATTAAAATTACGTTCGAGTAATTATAATAACAAATTTTCTTTAGAAGATTGGCCCAATTTGTTTTACTCTCTATATCCCAATCTTTTGAAAGAAAATTTGTTTTAAAAATAACACTAGATATTTCAAACAATTTTTACAAATATTAAAAAATATACACAACGGAAATATATGAATGAAATATAGTGAAATTTTAAGACTAAATTAGAAAAAACTGAAAGCTAATATTTACTAATAAAAACAAAATAAAAAGGTAAAGATGTACAAAATATGTTAAAAACTGTTTACCCCCTAAAGAACGGAGTGGGACCTTAGGTCTCCCAATCTTAGTTATTCTTTAATAACTTCGCAAATTGTATCATGAAATATTTTGAAATTAATACGTTTAATAATAAAAGCTGAAAACTAATAAAATAATTATTTTGTACTTTCAAAATATGCAATATTTTTAGTTCTTCTATGCTAACATAGAAACTGAAAATCCCACTTTTTGGGGGACCTTAGTGTCAAAAATCGAGCTCCGTACTTTAAGGGTTAACATTGTATAACTTCTTTTTAAACTTAATTGCATTCCCTATAAGTTTCACAGTTTGTCGGTATCAGTTTGTGAAAATGTCTGATCCATATAAAAGTACAGGAATAAAGTACGTTTTAGTTAATTGCAAACATCTCGAAAAGGGAGTCGCATCTATAACATCATAAATTTCGAAGTAGTTCCAACTTTACCAACAATGGCATAAACGTGGTTAGACAACGCAGACGACCATTAAATTCAACACCCAGATTGGATACTGATGCAACAAAGTCTATTTTATTCCCCCTATTAATTATAACTGCCACAACAAATGCAGATATATAAAATTTGATATTCTCAATTTGAGTGCTCCCATAAAGCCGAATGTCATTAGCGCAAACCTGTACACTATAATTATCCAAGAAATCAGGTATGTTGTTAATGTATACATAGAACACAAGCAGCTCAAATATTTTTCCCTGAGGAATACCTGTTCCAACATTTAGCGAACTCGAGACGTTCCTCACACATTTCCTTGAATACCGCTGACTCGAAATTTCTGCCTTGATCGGAATGTAGCTCTATCGGAACCACGTAGCGGCATACCCAATTATTAACAAAAACATTTGCCACTGTGTTCGCCTCTTGATTGGGTATGCCATACACTTCCGGCCATTTGCTGAAATAATCCATCACGACGAGGACATATCGGTTTCCGGCATTGCTGACAGGAAAAGAGCCTGATATGTCCATCGCTATCCTCTCGAAAGGTGCACCCGAGTTATATTGTTGAAGCTGACCTCGACTTCTTCTCAGGAGCTGCAATACACTGGGTACAGTTCGCGATCCAATCCGCCACTGCTTGCTGACATCCAACCCAATAAAAACGTTCTTTTAGTCTCTCCAACGTCTTTGTCACTCCAAGATGTCCTCCGCTAGATCCATTATGGAAGTCAGTTAAAACTTCCTTCATTTTGGAGGAAGGCACCACTATTAGGTTGGATGAGGTTTTACCATCAGCGCTTTTCCATTGTCGGTATAAGCATCCGTTTATCATTTCTAAACTGTCCCATTGCGCCTAGTATGCTTTTGTAAGAGGATCTTCTGCGCATATCTCATTTCTGGTAGGCCGTTTGTCCTCTTCCTTAGCTGCCATAATTTTCGCTAATATTGGGTCGCTCCTTTGTGCTTCGGACCATCCTTCTTTGGCTTCGATTTGCGTTAGCTGGATGTCGATGATGGATTTCTTCTTCTCGGCTCCCACGCAATGTCTACACACTAAAGTACAAGGTCGGCATGAGAGAGCACCAGCATTCCCATGTTTTATGCCTCTTCAGTATTCAATGCTGAAGTCGTAAGTCTGAAGGCGCTCAATCCAATGTGCTAGCTGTCCTTCAGGGCTTTTGAATTGTAGCAGCCATCTCAGTGCGGAATGATCAGTTCTTAATAGAAAATGTTGGCCATACAGGTACTTATGGTAATGTTTTATGCTTTCCAGCACTGCCAGTAGATTACGCCGGGTCACACAATAGTTCCTTTCCTCGACAGTGTGCGGCTATAGAAGCCTACGACTTTTTTGGTACCATTGATCACTTGGGAAAGTACACCACCAATACCATATCCGCTAGCATCACTGCCCAAAATGAATTTTTCTTCTGGAGCTGGATACGCCAAAACTGGTGCAGCACACAATAGGCTTTTTAGTGTCCGGAATGCTTTTTGCGGTGACTTACCCCATTGATACACCCTTGATCTCTTGGTGAGCTCATGCAAACTCACAGCCACACTAGCAAAGTTAGGCACAAAGCATCTGTAGTATGTGCATAGTCCCAAAAACTGCATAATTCATTGAGATCTGGTCGAGGCAAGTCCTTTACTGCTCGAAGCTTATCCTATCCGTGATATGCCATCTGCGGTAACCAGATGCCCAAATACTTCACTTGTTTCTGGAAGGGTGCACATTTCTTTATGCTTAATTTCAGTCCGACCGTTGATATTCGCTGCAGAATTCTTCCAAGTTCTTAAGGTATTCATTGAAGGTTCTCCCAAGACTATTATATCATCGAGGTACACCAGGCAAGTCTTCAATACAGTCCCTTGAGTACTCGTTCCATAAGCCATTGGAATGTAGCCGGAGCATTCCAGAGTCCAGATGGCTTGACTTTAAACTGTCACAAGACGCCGTTCGCATTGAATGCAGTTTTCTCCTTGTCATTGTTTGCAATCTCCACCTGCCAATATCCGCTTTGTAGATCCAATGCGGAGAACCATTTTGTTCCAGCTAGCGTGTCGAGCGTGTCGTCAATTCTCGTAGCGGGTAACTATCCTTTTTAGTGACGTCATTTAGCTTTTGTAGTCTATGTAAAACCTTGTATGCCATCTTCCTTTTTAACCAGAGACTACAGGTGAGCTTCACGGACCCGATGACGGTTCAATTACCGCCTCTTATATCCTCGACTAGCTCCTTAACCTCATTACGCTTCGTGTGGTAATGCTTCTGGGTGCCTGTTTTATCGGTCTCGCTTCGCCGGTATCAATTGCATGTTTGACCATGGCTGTTCTACCATGACTCTTTTTGTTGTGGCAAAAGCGCAAGAGTACTCCTTAGCAGCTGTTTGGCTTTATTTTTCTCTGGAGCGCTAGATCTGCTGCCATTTCTTCACATTTACATCAAATCCCGTTGGTCCTTGGCTGACATTTCGGCAGGTTCCGGCAATCGTTCGCTACTTATCACGGCATTTACTGGTGCGCATTGACACACCTCGGAGTTTTACAGATGCATTTTCCTGGCCTGATAGATTCAGCACTCTCCACTGGGACTATTTCTCTGTTCGGTGGATTTTACGAGGGTCTTTGCTGATCAACAAATCCGTCTGAATTGGAGCTGGTTCAAACAACCACAAGCGGTTTTCCACATCTCTCACACACGCCCATATCAACGACTCCACTCTGAGGTGGTAATTTCGTTCGGCAGCAACTACCTTCTGCGTGCACTGGTGATCGTAGCCCACGTCAAGAGGGATCTCCCACATTTCGTTACTCCTTATTTGTTGTTCCATATTCAAATTGATGATGAGGTACTTCTCAGTACCTCACACTTCCCCTTCACTACATCTGGTCTGACAATAGACTGCGTGGCACCGGTGCCTATAGTGAAGGTGTGTTGTCTGCCATTTATATACCCGCACGCCATAAGGTTGTTGTTACTTTGTTGCATAACTGAGATGGAGATTGTGGGCCCTTACTTGTGGGAGGCAGCACTTACCCCTCAGTGCTAGCTCGTTTTAGTTTAACTGGGATTCTTGTGTAGATGGTTGGTTGCTCACCCGTTTACTATTCCTTACTGGTGAGACGGATCTTGATCTTTTGCGTGGCGCTTTGCAATTTCTCTGAAAGTGACCGCCCTTTCCACAATTAAAACATTTAAGTTTCGCCTTCTGCCCATTTTCCCTCAAAACTTGCCTCATCATTTCTTTAAACTTATTTAGAAGGCATTCCTCTTCCTTCATGACTTCCATCTTCTGCACTTTGTTTATTTGTGGTCAAGAAATCGTGCGAGCGGTCTCCTGGGCTAGTGCAAAGGCCACGGTCTCTGCAAATGTTGCCTTCTGTGTGGAACATACCACTAGTTTGATATCTGGGTCACGTATTTCATTAACAAACGCCTCGATTTTAAAGTTGTCTATCAACGGGTGGTTTTCTCCCGGGTATGCGAACTGCAATAACCTCTCGATTTCCATTGCAAAGGCCTGAAGTGACTCATTAGCCTTTTGCATTCGGCACCTTAACTCCATGCGATACAGTTTGCTCGTCTCCGAATTTACGCCGTAAAGCCAGCATTAAATCGTCGTAGTTATTTCTGCGGCTGGCTGGTACAGTTTCTAGCATCTCGGCTGCGACACCTTTTAACGCCAAAATCAGTTCTAAAGCCTTCTCCTCGTTGTCCCATCCGTTTCTGTTAGCTACTGTTTCGGAATTGGAATTTAAATACGAATAGGGGCGAGTTGTTTTGATCCAGCCGATACCTTCTGATACGACTCTCACTGGTTCCGGTCGCTGGCTGTGGAGGTTGTTGATCTTCTCCTCCATCATAACGAATTTTCCCGCAAAGGTCTTTTCTAAATCGATCACTTTCGTGTTGACGGTCTTTTCCAACTTGAACACCTTCTCCACGCTAGTAATTCTTTTATTAACCGACTCATTGAGTTCCTACAAATTCCTGCAGTTTTCCTCAAACTTCCTTTCAATTTTTACCACCAATTTTACTATTCTACTCAGAAGCTTCTTGCAGTTTTTGGTTTGCTACTGGTACATCTGCCAGAAGTTTTTGATTTTCGACTTAAGAAGCTTCTTTTACTTCAGCAAGTATTTTTTGGTTTTTATCAGCAAATAATTTTTGGTTTTCTGCTTGCATTTTTTCCATTTTTTCCATCATAGCGGCTAGCAACGAATTTATGTCCATACTGCTGGAAGTTGCAAGGGCCTGTAACTCTCGTTCCTCCTCATCTTCGAACTCGTAAGAATCGATATCGATGCCCTGATGCTGAAGTTCCTCCCTTAATCGCCTCTGGAGTTCATTTTTCGTGCCAGATGTTGGCAGTTCTAGTTTACCTAAATCTCGTTTAAGCCGTTCCACTCTTAGTTCGGAGAGTTTCATTTTTTATCTATTTATTTATTTATTTATTTTTACTTTTAAATTTTGCAATCCCACTTCTGACACCAGTTGTTACGTTTTTATGTTTTAAAAACGTTTGAAATATGAGCTCGTAGATTGCAAACAAAAATAAAAATAAATTTGTGTTCAATTTTAATTAAATCCTTTATTATCCACACCACTTTTGTGTGCCACTGTTCACAACTTTGGTTTTTTTCGCCTCGACACATGTAAAACATGTAAACAACATGTTGACATTCATACATGTTTACTTGCTTGTTGTTAGTGTAGGTTATTTGTCTCTGCTGTTGTTGTTGTTTACTTGTTTATTCCCTTTTCGTTATATTGAAGTTAACACAACCCAGTATGCAACTTAGTGCTGACGTTGCACACGCGCCTGATAATGAAATTTGAGTTGAAATCATATTTCGTCTGCTGCCAACGAAGTATAAGTTGTAATCATATTTCGTCTGCAAACGGATGTGCAGTGACAACGTTAGGAATAAATTAGTATATAAGAACAAAACATTGTTAGTTTTAGTTTAGTCTTAGTAGTGATAACGGGAATAAATTGTAAAATGAAAAATAATTCGTGCGTTTTAATATAAAGGTGATAGTGGACAAGTTGGTGTCCACTTAAAAATTAATTTTTTTGAGAGTGTAAAAGAAAAACTTTAAGTGGCGCCCGAGCAGGGACCCACTACAAGACAGTGGTGTCCTTAAAATAAAATATAAGCGAGTTCTGCGAACTGTAATTAAATATAATTCCAGAACTAAAATTAAAAAATAAAAAATAAAAAAGAAATGAAAAAATAAAATAAAATCCAAAAAGTGATTCTGAACAGTGTCCTCGCAAAACAATTAGTGTGCTAGAATAGGAAAAAAGCGAAGTCCTTGAAATATCCTATCTACATGATATTAGCAATATTAAGGTAAGAATGGAACATTTACAAAATAAAGTTACAGAACTAACTGGTGCCCTCAACGCAGTCCTGAGCCAATTGAGAACATTGGATCAGAGGACTAAGAGCCTTGAAGGCCTGAAACTTCTCAGGTGAATCAAGAGAGAGAACCACCAGTCTGCTCTCTTCCGCTGCGTGCTCCAGTAACGGAGGAGGAGCTAAAAGAAATCGGGAAATTACCCGACTGTGTGAAAGACCTTCCATTCTTCGAGGGCGATCCCACGCAATATGTATCATGGATTCATAGTGTGGAGAGCATTTTGAAGGATTATGAGATCTTCAAGCATAAGCCCGTGTATATTCAGGCAATTATCCAGGCTATTCGCAGGAAACGTAGAGGTGGCGCAGATGCAGCCCTCACCTCATACAATATATTTGACGATAACTGGCCGGTGATTAAAAATTGGCTTTCTCTGTATTATGCAGACAAGCGCGAAGTTCGAACCTTGGAGCATCAGCTGACGCAACTATGTCAAAAGAGCGTGAGCGTAGACGAATTCTACGCTAAGGTTAACCACCGAAAACTATTCGGAAGAAACAACTAGTGTCCTAATTGAAACATATAGGAATAGGACACTAGAGGTATTTATAAGGGGATTAAATGGCGGAATACGGGTTACAGAAGCCAGGTCTCCATATACCCAACAAATTTCCAAAATAAGGTCCAAGTGCCCGTTGGATTTCCCAGTTTCGATCCTACTAAGACTCATCACAACAAATCCAGAAACCCAAATCTTCATTTTAAAACTTCCTACCAGAAAATCGGTATCAACCTCATTTGAATCCGTTTTTCAATCGGCATTAGGGTTCTCAACGTGCCATACAACAGCCTGGTCTCAACAAACCCGAACCAATGGACATTGATCCAAACACACAATTCAGGATGGCAGGAAGTAATGCAAACGGTGCGTGGAATAACAAAAGGCGGGCTTTTACGGAGCAAATACGCTTCAGATCCGCTCAACGGCCATTGAAGCAGCGAAGGTTATTCCATATACGCCAGGAACGAGAGTCAGATAATGACGTTAACATACAACCGACCAACGAAGAGGTAAATTTTATGAGTCATGCCTCACTGGCATACCATAGCTAAATTACAAGTTGCAGGATGGCTCGACCTTAAAATTTCTTATAGATACTGGGGCCACAAAGAATTTCGTCGAGCCGGCCCTATGCAATATTTCAACCAAATTGGAAAACCATTTAGTGTCCGAAATACTGCGGGAAATATACAAATAAAAGAAAAATATGTGGAAAAATTTTTGCACCATTTGGTAACGACCTCGCAATTGCCTTCTATACGTTACCAGGATTTACAGCTTTGAATGGCATCAAAGGCGACGATACCCAGCGTGAACTCTAAGTCGACCACAAAAGTAACATAGTGACAATCAGTCCAAGGATTAATATACCCCTCGAAGTCCAGAGTGTAAATCAATTAAATAAACTTCCCTTATATATAACAGAAACATTAGACAATTTAATTACCGAATTTAAAGATATCTTTGATCCAATTGATAGCGAACAGGCAATCAAAAACTCAATTAAGGCCGAGATTCGGTGTAATACTGAAGAAGTGGATAAGCAGATAGAGGAGCTTTTAAAAATAACATAATCCGACCATCGAAAAGCCCTTATAATTATCCTATTTGGGTGGTTCCAAAAAAACCGAAACCCAACGGAGAAAAACAATATAGGATGGAGGTAGATTTTAAAAGACTAAATGCGGTTACAATACCTGATACCTACCCAATACCCGACATTAATTTAATGTTAGCCAGCCTTGGAAAGAAAAAATATTTTACAACGCTTGACCTTACCTCGGGGTTTCATCAAATTCCCACGAATCCCAGGGACATTCCGAAAATAGCTTTTTCTACTATGAACGGCAAATACGAATTTCTAAGGCTACCATTCGGCCTACGTAATGCACCTGCCATATTCCAACGAATGGTCGACGACGTTTTGCGGGGCTGCATAGGGAAGATCTGCTACGTATATATAGATGACATAATCGTCTATGGGAGTACTGCTGAAGAGCACTTGAACAATCTTAAAAGGGTATTTCAGTGCATACGGGAGGCTCACCTCAGAATTAATTTAGTAAAAACAGCGTTCATGAAAACGGAGGTCGAATTTCTCGGTTATGTAGTTACAGAAAAGGGAATTTTGCCCGATAGGAAAAAGGTTAAGGCATTCCTCGATATTAAACCACCGTCAACTCTCAAAGAGCTTAAAAGTTTCCTTGGGTTAATCTTATATTATAGAAGGTTCATTAGGGACTTTGCAAAGGTAGCCAAACCTATAAAAAATCTTACTCGTGGCGAAATGGCACAAGTGAAAGCCAATCAATCAAGAAAAATTAAAATTACTCTTGGAGAAGAAGAATTACAAGCGTTCAATGACCTCAAAGAATTACTCACGTCGTCGGAAGTGTTGGCATTTCCAGATTTGGACAGATCCTTTAATTTAACTACAGATGCATATAACAGTGCATTAGGTGCTATACTTTCTCAAGAAGAAATGGGAAAAGCCCATGTTTAGGGCGTCTCAAGAGGCAATATCCAAGGTAAACGGAATGATAGCGAAATTCCATAATAAAGTGAACGCGACGAATATCGAAAAGTTTATTAATCAAGTATTACATCAAGTAATGGTCACCAAGGATGAAGTAAACGAAATTATGAGAGCTTGCCAGATGGCCAAATTAGGTATAATAAACTCTAATGTGCTTGACAGAGAAGAAGTTCACCGTATAATCGATGAGATCGCAACGCTTCCTTACTCCAATGAGCTAGAGGCTATCGAGTTTGCAAATCCAAAGGTCTATACAAATGGCTCTACTATCCTGTATATCCTTTCATTGCCCAAGGTAAGGAAAACCGAGTATAATTACCTAATCGCCAGACCATCCGTTCGAGAAGGGAGGGCTATAGACCTACCGTATGGTACGCTATTGGTCAATGAAAAAGAGACTTATTACATCATCGGACCATACATGCGAATTAACAACAATACTGTATGTGAGGGAAAAAGTTTGAAAAAACTGCCTGAAGATGACTGCGTTCCAACCCTTATCAAAGGAGGAGCAACGAAATGCTCCTATCGATCCTGCGAGGATGAAATTGTCGAGCTCATAACGGAAGACACTATTTTCATCACTAACTTCAAAGGAAGTCTCCAAAGCGGTAATACTACTAAATTTCTTTCGGGAACCTATACGATACGACTTTATAATGAGCAAGTGCAAATAAAATCATTACCTACGCCAGCCGAAGCGAGACATTTTTACAAATTCTACCCCAAGCCGAAAGACGACAACTTGACTTGGGTTATCTTCATAACATCAGCAAACAAAACCTAAAAAGTTTGGAAAACCTGGCCATACAATACCGCTACTCCATAGCCACAGATGCCACAATTTCTTTGTTCCTAATCCTTTTGGGTTACCTATGCTGGCAGGTCCTATATTCTCATGTGAGTATTGCCCCGTTATGAAGTACGACCAACGTGGTATCCAATCCCCAATCTGCGGGACGCAGATTTTTGGCGAGGGAGGAGTTACACAACCCATGTGGGAACTTAGTGCTGACGTTGCACACGCGCCTGATAATGAAGTATGAGTTGGAGTTATATTTCGTCTGCTGCCAACGAAGTATAAGTTGTATCATATTTCGTCTGGAACCAACGTGAGAACGAATGTGCAGTGACACCGTCAGGAATAAATTAGTATATAAGAACAAAACATTGTTAGTTTTAGTTTAGTCTTAGTAGTGATCACGGGAATAAATTGTAAAGTGAAAAATAATTCTTGCGTTTTAATATAAAGGTGATAGTGGACAAGTTGGTGTCCATTTAAAAATTAATTTTTTTGAGAGTGTAAAAGAAAAACTTTCAGTTTGATGTTGTTGTTTTATTTTTGCTTATTTGTTAATCAGGCACACAAGTCCGTTGTTTTTGTTTTTATGGCTTTTGTTTCACATTTTAATGTTAAAAGATGTTACACTATTTCCATTTTCGTAACACTATGTATATATATATGTTATATACTTGTTATCGAGACTCATAGGCAAGTTATATGTTAAGAAGAGGAGATTAAGATTGGAAAAACAAGAGGCTGAAATTTGATCATATCACAATACTTTAGTCACATTAATAATAAATACGAGATCGATTAATGAGTTGGTGAGGCCACATTCAAGGGATTAGCTGGATTTAGCTGAGAGGTAACGTAGATACAATTAATGCATTAAGAATATAAATAAAGGGATTAAAATTTAAATTAGAATTCCATATATAAACGATACCTAGTAAAACCTTCTTCTTATGGGTGTATGAAATATCAAGCAAATAAATATTCTATTTGACTACCACTTTCAGTTAATAATTTTACTTTGTGCGGAATACCATTTCGAACATAAATTGCAACTCCCCCATCTTTTGCTTTAGTTGCTGTATTGTTAACTAAGATTTTCCTATCTGAACGGAAAAGTTTAAAGCCCTATAGATTGCAAACTGAATCCTGAACATCCAGAGGAAACCAAGTTACTGAAAAGCAAACAATGTCGATACCAGTTGCTACAAATAAGTACCTGAAATCATCAATTTTGTTGTTCAGACTCTGTGTATTTATATGGACAATGTTGATGCCAGCTCTTTGTTTTGTTTGTGTGTTGTACACACAATCTCTGGAAGAAGAACTAGTAGAGTTTATGAAGTTGTACTGAAGTTTTAAAAGTGAGATAAAAGAAAGAAAAAATATGTGACTTACACACTGCTGAGAATTTCTTTCGATGTTTAAGATGCTAGAATTGATTTGCGTATAATATTATTTTACCACTGTTTCACTCTCTCTCTACATATTATTTTTTTTCACTTCCAAATTTAAAATTGAATTTCTGCCAATTAGAGAACTGATCTTATATGTACAAAAAGGGGAATTCGTACTTCGTTACTCAAAATACATATATATTATTTATTCATTTTGTTTAAAATTTTTAGTGTGCACAATTGTTTTTTTATTATTATTTTAATCAAAAATTAAAAAAAAAAAAAAATCATTATATCCATGTAGCATTTCTAAGGTTTATATAAATAATCATGAAAATACCAAAGAGGACATTTGTGTCGCAATGCAACTGTGCATAACATAGCCCAATCACTCATGTTGAAATGACATGTAAAAACGTCAATTAATTCTGTTTTAAGGCTCAGTTAGTCGACTGTAACGGAATGTAAAATGATTTAACAGTAACGTCTACTTAACGTAAAAATGTAAGGGCTATTATACAATGTAAAAATGTGTCATATATTTTTAAGTAAATATGACAAAAACCAAAAATTAAAAATAATGATATGAATTTAGAGGACATGATTATGGATATGTATATAAATTTTCAAAGACTTTTTATTTTAATTTTTTTAACCGATTTTATTTTAATTTTAAAAACTTCGTTTTCACAACTCTTATCGCATTTAATATGGAACCTTTTCATTTTCTTTAATTCTACTGCTTTCAGATGTTAATTCAGTGTAATCACTACAGCGTGTTTAGATTTATTTAATCGATTTTATATTTATTTAAATCTATTTATTAATAGTTTTATGTACTGTTTTTGTAAGACAAACAATTTCACTTTCACAAAAAAACACTAAATTTTGTTAGTGTGTCTTTTTGTTTGTGTTTTCCATATAAATATTAGTTAAATTCCACCTTTTACTTAATATTATTTAAACACCATTTATTTAATTTGTTGGTCAAAAAAGAATATTTATTTTCATACCTAATTTAGTTTTCCATTAAATTAGTCAATTAGTTTTAGTTACAACTAATTTACTTAATTAATTTACAATTTAATTTCGGACTCCTTACCGACTAAATTTACTTAACTTACATATGATTATAATTACTATAAAAAAGAGGAAATTTTTAAAGAATCTAGAATATTCTAATGATTCTTATTATTACAATTCAAGAGAATAATCGATTGGATCTTGTGAGAATATCAATCCAACTGTAGAAATTGTCATTCGTACTTGTGAGATTATCATTCGAACTATTAAAAATTACATTTATTCCGTTTGCGTTCTTCTACGACTTATAATAAATGGAAGAGAATATTAATAACTCTATAAATATTATCAGCAATAGTAACAGTGATGATCAAATAAATGTATTAAAGATCGAAAAATGGAAAATAGATTTTAATTGTGTTTTCACACCGGGTGGTGTGAAAGGTTGGTTTTAAAGATAAAACCAAAATTAAAACCTGGTTTTACCATACAAAATTATTATGTAAAAATCATTTTAAAACCTTTTTTGAATTGGTTTCAAGAAGGTTTTATAAAATACAACCTTGTTTTCGATGTACTAAATCAGAGCTACCAACATTGAAATGTTGAAAACAGCTTGAACAAAAAACAAACAAAACAAATATAAAAATACAGAAAGCCGGTATATAAAACTACTTGGTTTCCAAGCACTTATTCACTTTTTATAAATAGATCCACTATTTTAATGAATTATTTTTGCAATATTTGGAATAATTTTTAATTTATTGTTCATTTCTTAATTTTTCTTATTTTTTCTTTTTTGCTTAAACAAAACTAGCTGTTGCACAGTCATAAATGTCATGAATGTTAAAACTAGATTTAAGAAAACTTGCAGTGCGAACGCAAAATCAGCTGTTTATGGTTTTAATGCTAAAATCAGGTTTTTGTGTGAAAAGACTATTATACAAGCAAGTGAAATCGTTTATCTTACAAAAATAGGTCAGGTATTTTGGAAACTGAATTTATACAAATGTTAAAACGTTTTTTATCTTCTCTAGTAACGGTCGAATGCAAACGGAAAGGCATTTCGAACGCTTGTCGATATTTAATTAGTTAAACAGGGAAAACTACGTTTATAATTTAAAAAAAATATAAACAATATAATGTTACGTTTTTACCTTTAAAAAAACGTGTATAATATGAGCTCGTAGATTGCAAATAAAAATAAATTTGTGTTCAATTTTAATAAAAGCCTTTATTAATCACACAACTTTTGTGTGCCACTGTTCACAACTGATTCTAACAACAACAATTGCTTATTTGTTATTCCTTTGTTTATGCCCTTTGCGATAAACAATAACAATTATCACACAATTGTTCTGTAGATCTTTGGAACGGAGATCTTCAAACCACGATTGGTTTACTTCCACGCAACTCGTCTTCACACAAGACTGACTGAACTTCTGCTCCGACTTTGCATGCTTTGCTTTGCCTTTTATATAACAACGTAAACAGTCTGGTGAATGTTCTCGTAGGCGAAGGTTCTAGTTTTCGCCTTCAGGAGAATTCTATGAATGTAAACAACATGTTTACATTCAAACAACATGTTTGAAACATGTAAACAACATGTTTACATTCATACATGTTTGCATACTTGTTGTTAGTGTAGGTTCTTTACGCTTGTCCCTGATGTTGTTGTTGTTTGTTGTTTACTTGCTTATCACTTTTTCGTTGTACTGATGTTGTTGTTTTATTCTTCTTTATTTGTCAATCAGGCGAACAAGTCCGTTGTTTTTGTTTTTGTAGCTTTTGTTTAACATTTTAATGTTAAACGAAGTTACACCATTTCCATTTTCGTAATAATAATATAACAGTATGCGACAAAATAAAAAAAATGAAATACACCCGAGTAGCTAACTAGTCTATGTAACTAGACAATGTAGTTAATAGGGTGTATTTCCACTGTCGCACCGTGTAATTAGGATTTTTAAAATATGTGAAGTTTTATTTAAAGAGAATTTCACATACAGATAAGCATAACATATGTGAAAAATTTAGATTCTGTTTATAATACGAATTTTCAGTTTTAGTCGTTTTTAATGTTGACATGTTGTGAACACTGCAAAAAAGGTGTCAAGAAAAAATGTAAGAAAATTCTATTTTTTTTCTACAGATTCTTACGTTCCGATTACGTCACATTTCATATATCTATAAAGAGAACAGATCAATACGTTAGCTGTGATCAATACTTTTCTCCTCAAGAATTTGTATTGACGTGTTCCTATCGAAACACAAATTGACGATCTGTAAAAAAACCGCTTGCATTTAATAAAGGTGTAAATTAAAATAATAACACTTTCTCGAACAATTTTGATAAATTAGGTAGAAGACTTATTGGCCTATAAGATGTCAACTTGGGTATGATCCTTGCCTGGCTTCGGTATTCAGGAGTTGTGTCTAAAGTTTCCAAATGTTTCCTTAACGACGTAGTTTTGTAAGATTGTAGTAGTTTCTGGAGACATGGCACATGCCGGAAATTGTTTTCTTTAAATTGGGGAAGTTATGCTGGAATTTTTCTAGTCAGATGCTTGCAGCCTTAAGAAAATTCCCACAAAAATTCCTCATAAAATAGCGTTTCAGTCCTGACTTTATCAATATCACTGATCATTCACACGATCTATCCCGAAGGATAGTAAATTGGATAGCCGTTCACATTAAATGAGTTGTGAGACGACAAAGTGATCTCAGAAATCAGTATCACGTGAGTTATTATTTATAAGAAATTGCTCAAGTTCGTTTTTATGTTGGCGGATGGCGTTTGCATTCCAGAAGCAAGGTTTAAGACAATTCATGCTTTATTAAGTATAGTGTGCAACAGCATGAACTGCATTTTCATCATTCCATGCATCATACTACTCAACGAACTTGTGAAATTGTTTACCGATTTTACAAAGGCATCTATTGTTTTTCCAAGCCTGTTTAAATTGTGAGTGTTTGCAAACTGATCAGCTATGTTTTTACTATTCTGAATAGCTATTCGACTGGACTTTAGAACATCAGCGTAAGAGATTCGGCTACCTGAAAATGTGTTTCATATGTGCTCCTAATTAACGTCACATAAAAAGAGGTTTCCCCAATTAGCGTTTTAATCTGCTTTACCACTTCATTTGAAACATGTTCCGCTAAGTATAGTTGAAGAGGTCTAGGCGACTTAATTGGATGGACATAGTCCTGCGATCCATCGTCTAATAAAGCAAAACGATTTTGAAGAACCGATGTCCAAATATTTTTACCTCTATTTATTTTTGGCGTAGACAGACGAGAATAAGACATTTAATATTCCAGAGATTATCTAATTTAATTCCAAATATCTCACAAGAAAAGTGTGAGATATTGTCGCGAGGACATTTAATAAATACATATATTGATATATTGTTGCAAGCTAAGTTGAGTTTTACAGTTCATCGGTATCGGTTTGTGAAAATGTCAGATCCATATAAAAGTATAGGAATAAAGTACGTTTAGCTACTTGCAAACATCTGGCAAAGGGAGCCGAATCTATAACAGCCCATAAGTTTCGAAGTAGTTCAAACTTTACCAACAATGACATTAATGTGGTTAGACGACGTTAGGCGACCATTAAGTTCAATACGAAGATTGGATACTGATTCAACAAAGTCAATTTTATTCCCCCTAATAATTATAACTGCCATAACAAATGCAGATATACAAAATTTGATTTTCTCAATATGAGTGCTCCCATAAAGCCGAATGTCATTAGCGTAAACGTGTACACTACAATTATCCAAGAAATCAGGTAGGTCGTTAATGTATACACAGAACAAAAGAGGCTCTAATATTGTTCCCTGAGGAATTCCTCTTCCAATATTTAGCGAATTCGAGATGTTACCGTTTAGGTGAACTGGTTGTGCTCTGTTCATAAGATAAGAATGATAAGAATTGAAGAATGGTAATTGACCTGGATTTGTTGTTGGATTTAGGACTGTTTTCATTCATCAGGAAAGGAGGACATAGTTAAAACTGTTCTAAATAAATGATTAAAATAAGGCAAAACCGCAGGTGTCAAGCTTTTAAAAACAAAGGATCTAAGTTATCAAAACTAATTGAATTTGATTTAACTGAATATAAGCGTTCCAAAACATGAAGCTGATAAATAAAACAGAAACTAAAGGGGTTTTCTAACGGACGAAAGCAAAGTTATATGTTACTATCAAGGATCAAAACATTAATATTAATAAATTTGTCATTGAGAGTCATTGAAGCCGCTGTGGTCTATAGGTAGTGTGTTGGCTTATTAGACGAAAAGCCAGGGTTCAAATCCCCGGTCAGACATCAAAACGAAATATAAAAAAATATTTCTACGGCGACTTTCTCTCAGCAGATTTCTGGCAAAAACTCTGAGAGTAAATAAAGTTGCCATGAGAAGTTTCTCAAAAATCTGTCGTTCGGAGTCGACTTTAAACTGTAGGTCCCACCACTCATGTATAAAATTAACACACACAACATAAGTGATGTGAGAAGCTAGGCCGTAATCCTGACTGAAGGGTTGTAAGGTATATGGACAATGTTGAGGCCAGCTCTTTGTTTAGCTAGAGTACTAATCATGTTGTACACACATTCTCTGGAAGAAGAACTACTAGATTTTATCAAATTGTACTGAAGTTTTAACAATGCAAAAAACAACGTAAATAATACGGTAATATATAAAATAAACCCGAGTAACTACATTGTGTAAGTTGTTCACTAGGTTGAGCAGAACTTAAATATATATTTTTTATATTTCTCGAACCTTCCAAACTTGTTTTATTTGAGAAAAACGGTTTTTTTTTTATCTTTTCACACAATAATATTGATTTTCAAAATATGTTTGAACCTATTTTAAAAATCAATGTTTTTAGAAAGGGAAGAGATTAGCCTTTAAAACTGTATACATAAATATTTTGTTCAAACTTACATAATGAATTTTGATGAGGTAAACTTGAAAAAAATGATTTTTTTTTCTTATTTTTTCAAGTTTGGCCATTCTTAATTGTAAAATTTAAATAAAAACTATAAAATAAGTAGTGATATTCTTGAAGTGCATTCTCTTGGGAAGAGATTAACATTTCGTTTGATACATCGAACAAAAATTACAACAGTTTTATAAAGAGTATAAGCAGCTGTCATTTTTTATATATGTTGTCTTATCAAATTTGCTTTTATTTTAAAATATTCAAAATTTTTGATGGATCTTTTGATTACCGGAGAATTTGCGCTTTGCACGTTTGAAAATCTAACAGAAGTCGCCTAATATTTGCGTTTCTCATAAATATTATTATTTCGATTTGCGCAAATATTAGCCAACTTCCGGTGGTTGGTAAAAGGGAGAAAGGACACATTTTTCAATAAACACTTAAGATCCATCAAAAATTTTGAAAATTTTTAACTTAAACTTGATTTGATAAGACAATTTTTAAGGCTAATCTCTCCCCTTTTTAGAAAACATTGGATTTTTAAAATAGGTTCAAACATATTTGCGTAATCAATAATTTTTGTTAAAAAATCAAAAAATCGTCTTTGTCAAATAAAACAAGTTTGGAGGGTTCGAGAAATATAAAAAGGATATTTCTGTATCCTACTCAACTAACTGGAAAACTTAGACTAGACAGTTACTCGGGTGTATCTAATTTTTGTATTTTGTCGCATAGTGTAGTTGTGTTAAATAAGCGCTTAAGAAACAAATACATGCAAATAAGGAAGAAAATAAAAATTAAATTAAAGTTGAAGATCATCAGGTTTGTCATTATCAGGAAACAGCTTAACAGTAAATATCATGCCCATGAAGTATCTGGTTCAGGATATCGACGTCATCAATTTTAGTTGTATCTCCGTTCATATGATTTTTAATAATGCAGTAAATGAAGATTAATTTTTCTATTAATTTTATTGTTTTGAAGCACCATTTCTGTCGCGTGTAAGAAATCTTATCGATTGTGTTGATTATCTGCTGTTTCTTGTTTACTTTCTGTTTTATGCCTGTAGGCAACGCGGTTGAGCATGACTGAGTACGATTATTTGGTTTCGAAGTTAAGTATAGGATGTACTCAACCCTTTTGGTTACTTCTCCATTTGGTTGTTCAACACTCACGAAGTCAGCTGTTCAGAACGGTGATGTGTGTTGTTAAGATAATGTAAAATTCAAAATGTACCAATTGTGCATTAATCGTAAAAAGTTATATTTACTTCTTAAGTTTTATGTTATAAATATTTATACTTACAATGTTATAGAATATTAGTTAACTATTATAGAATAGAAATTCAAAAGTTTTATATGAAAGTACCAAAGAGGGCATTTGTATAATGAATGGTTGATACTTTACCCATAAATTCTGAGAAATTGCTATGTAGATTTGTGTTAAGCACTTAATGTTCTTTATTTGTATCCATGTTTTTATTTATTTATTATTTTATTTACGATATATCTATCTATGTAATTCTTGTAAGGAAAAAGACTGATTATAATGACTCGATATCGGTTCACTTTTGATAAAAATATTTAATAAATATTAACAATAAATTTTGTTATAACGTTATGTTATACGTTACGTTTAGATTATTACCCAAATTAGCTGAGGACTACACTCAGAGATTCAAATTATAGATTTGTGTATTTATTTTTCTTTTAATTTCAGAGGTTTCGTTACAGTACTTTTTGATGTAATTTGTAAGAGGATGGGCAAAGGTCTAATTTTAAGTGTTTTAAATGTAGGTATAATATATTTCCATATGTCGGAAGCGATTAAAATAATGCCTATATTAGGACGGTTATACAGAGTGATAAAAAAATTTTGTACTTCAGTTTGGTAATCACCTGAAAAAAAAAAGGTAAAGATATGAAATTTTAAGACAGCGAATTCTGCAAAAGCAGAAGAAAACTTAAAACGATCACATTGCACCTGATAAGTTAATTCATTATACAAACATACCTCACATAATGACGTTGCAAAAAAAAAAAACTTTCTATAGCAAAGCATGTAAACATCGAAGATAGGTTCGAGGGTTACGAAAAAGCTACTTTTTAAAAAGAAAATTGAACAAAGTAAACATTTAAAAAACAAAAGTAATACACAATTTTATTACCTACATTCAAAAAAATAATATTAATATTAATGTAACAAAATACAAAATTCACTTTATTTTGAACACACACTAACTGAAACTGAACATTAAAATTGAAAAACCCAGGTGAAAATAATACTGTTATTTTCAGTTTGAAATGGAATCCTCACGTTTTGATAGCATGGCGCAATTAGAAAGAATAGTCGTGCCTTCTTTTAGAAAAAAAAATTGAAAAAATTATAAAAAAAATTAAAAACTCGAACTCCAAAACAACGCAACTTCGAAAATCTAACGACGTACAGTGAACATTAGTACTAATTCAGCAGCGACGCAACTTCGAAAAAACGCAAAACGAAACAGCGCAAACCGATGTATGGGTGTATTTATTACTTATTGTAATTTGCAATTATGTCCTCATATAACTACAAAGAGCAAAATACAAGAATTATATATCTTGTACATAACAGCGTTAAGATATATATATTTTTTCTAATTACTACGTTATTTATTCAATCTTTCTTACTTTATTAACTCTTAACTCTTTTCCCTACAAATTGTTATTAGTCAGCTCAAAATTCTTAAGATTCGTAAGAAGCTAGGACGTAACTCTTACTAAAAGGTTGCAATCACCAATTATGTATGTATGTATATTAGGGTGGCCCTTTAAATTAAAAGTTAGTTTTTTCTAGTCTCACCACCCAATTTGGTGAATATTGATAAAAATTATATTTTCCAAGTTTCAGATCAATAGGTTGGGGTTAAGACGTGGGCGCAAGAGCGATGAAATTTAGGGGAAATCATAAAATTTAAGTTTCATGACGTATAACTTCAAAAATATTAATTTTATTGAAAAATTTTGTAAGAGGAAGCTGTTTGATGTACAGTTTTAAACATTTTTTACCTTAACAACATTTTTCTAATTCCCAACGTTGAGAAACTAAATTGGAAAGAAGTAAATAAACTAGTCATAATCCAAGATTTTGTAAACTTGCATGTTATTGGAATATATTTCTAAATTCTTATATTTTATTAAAAAAATATTTAAATAAAATATTGAAAATCATATAAATTAGAGGTTTGAACTTCAGGTTGTAAAGAGTGTTAATTAATTCACTTTTTAGACAACCAGAATATATTTGTCTATAATATTTTACAACTTGTAAAATATACTGTTTCTGTTGCTCTTCTGTCGTAAAAGTCAAATTAGAATTCTTCAGCAGCTTAACACCTCTTTCCGCTGCGTCCACGTTTAATAAGCAAACAATATTCTTTACCGTAGTGAAAGAGTTTATTTCATTCCATCTTGCAGGACTCTTTTTAAAAAATTGTTGGCTTATTGAAAACCTGTCAAGAAACATCTTTGTTGCTGTGGAAATAAATTGCAAAATACCGTTTTGTATAATCGTTGAAACATTTTGGTATATTTTTATTATTGGCCTTTTTGTATTCTTTTCTGTGACACTGGCATCAACTATTTTTTCTTTAGTGAAGTACGGTACCCTAGAACCAAAAAATGCCAAAGCTACATTTTTGGGAATAAGATATTAAGGATTTTGTAATTTTCAGTGCAACCTGCGCTATATTCTTTTTAATGTTTTCAAAATTGTATATTTGTTGTAGCAACATAAAATTATCATAATTGTAGAAGTAGACGAAAACCAAACGTCTATATATGTAGTTGCTTTGATAAAAGATAAAGATATTTTCATGCTGTAAATAGCTTCAGCAATCCATCTCGCGTAGGGAACAGCACTAAGTACATTGAACTTTATTGCTTTAGAATTGCGTTTCTTAGGATGGTATCCTAAAAGCACTAAAGTGAGCTCTAACAATTCTCGGTAGTCATCTCTTAGTAGTTTTGTTTCGAGCATAGACTGATCAAAATTTATAACGTAACTGAATAAATCACTCTCATGAGATTTTGCTCTTTCGTCATCTATCCCAAACCGAAATTTGTTTAAATTTAATTTTGGACAGGCTTTTTAAATCTTTCGAAAAGAACGGCATGGAGACCGCCGTTTTTATTCATTTTTTTGCTTTAAACACGATTATTAAATTTATTTCTTGTATATGATGTCTACGCGGTAGCCATAAGAGCGGCTTTTTCTTAAAAGATTTTCTATGATAGTATACGTTCCATTTATACGACTAGTGTTTACTGCTGTTATATAAAAATCAAAAGTCTTGAAGACCCCATTATTGAATAGTATTACACACAGCTGATGCCTGTTCTCTTCCAGTTCCACCTTCCAAAGCATGACCCTTCAGTGTACCAGTTAGATATAATAATTGGAAGTCTATCCAAATTCTCACTTCCAGTTAACGCTGGTAATAGTTTGTGTCGCGATATAAGCACATCACATTAGGAGTACTAAAGTTTTTTTTAAGCTCTAACATATAATTGTGTTGGATTTTTTTTTTTGGCTTCTCGAATAGAATTTTTATTAGCTATATAATAACCGTAAAATTTATGTGCTGAAGTAAGGGTATATAGAGTGTTGTCAGGGGCTACAAATTAGCATAGAAACAAAGTATGGACATCTAGGAATTTTTTAAATTATTGCCTTTATTTTGTTAAATACAGGATTAAAAAAAAGTTGTCTGGGTAAAAGATGTTTAAAACTTTACATCAAACATCTTCCTTTTACATTTTTTTGTGAAATTAATATTTTTGAAGTTAAATTTTATGGTTTCCCCTAAAATTCATCGGTCTTGCGGCACGACTTATCGACTTAACCCCAACCTATTGATCTGAAACTCTGAAAACATATACACTATTTTTATCAATATTCACCAAACTGGAAAAATTTCGACAAAGAAATTTGTTATGAAGCTTGGTAGTCATGAATCTTCAGATAGTAAGGTTATAAGTGACTTGTTTGAGGAATTTTTTGCTTCGAAATATTCATCATCTACATTTAATGCCAATAATCAAAATTATATTCCTGAAGTAAAACAATTTGATATATCTTTTATTGACCAACGTAATGCTTGCAATTATATGCAATAATTAAAATCTTCGCATGTTGCCGGTCCTGATGGGGTCCCTAGCAGTACTTTATAACACCATTTTCAATTACTGAGTACTCCATTAACCTATTTATTTAACAAGTCGATAAAATTTGCATTTTTGCCCTCCTTTTGGAAATAATCACTTATAATTCCACTGTTTAAATCGGGATCTAAAGCCGATATTTCAAATTATATATATAATTGCTAAACTCAACACAATACCGAAATTATTTGAAAAACTTATGTGATACACTGTTATTTCAAGCATCATCTATTTTATCTGTATCCCAGCATGGATTCTATAAGTCTCGAACAACAATCACAAATCTTCTTGAATTTACAACTTTGGTAAATGAAGGATTTATTGCTGGCAAACAAACTGACGTCATTTATATTGACTTCAGTAAATCATTTGATAAAGTTAATCATAACTTACTCGTTCATAAGCTTTATCAGCTTCGTTTTAGTTCTTCATTACTAAACTGGATTAAATCGTATTTAGTAAACAGAAAGCAGTGTGTAAATTCAGCAACACGCAATCGAAGTTTATTGATGTACTGTCAAGCGTACCACAGGGTAGTCATCTTGGGCCGCTCCTATTTACTCTTTTTATAAATGATCGCCCTTCTGTTATCAAAAACTCAAACACAATGTATGCTGACGATGTCAAAATGTTTCTATCATTTAACAACATTGAGGACCAAGTATTTATACAAGATGATATTAACTACTTAACAATAGTACTAATTTAATGGAGCCGAATGTTAGAAAATGTAAATATATATGCTTCAAATCATTATCTAACCATCTCCAACCAATCTAAATCATCTCCAACCAATGGATTTTATATAATGATGTTCTTGAACAAGTTAATACCTTTAAACATTTAGGAATAATTTTCGATTGTAAATTGGACTTCAGAAATCATATTACATCAACTGTTAGTAAAGCTACATGTATCCTGGGATTTATGACCAAACAATTATTTACCACACTGGTTCTCCCAATTTTTGAATATGGATCTGTAATATGGGACCCCCAATATGCTGTACATTCTGATAAAATCGAATCAGTTCTTATTATTTTGTCTTCGTGGTTTACAATGGGATCCTAATGTAAGGTTACCTTCTTATGAAAAATGCTTAGCACTCATTAAATTACCATCTTTAAAAAGCCGTCGTATAATGCTTAATGCTGTATTTCTCCTGAAGCTTTATGGTGTTATCAATTCTCTATTTCTTCTGGAAAAACTTTACGTAAGAGTACCTGTTCGTCCAACATGGTACTATAATTTCATTGTTTGTTTTCCTTTTCTTTAACATGTGTTTTGTGTTGAAATAGTTGTAAGGATATGAATTATAATACTCTGTAAGGATTTTCCATAGATTTGAAATAAATAAATAAAATAAAAATAAAATATTGATCGTAGACGAATAAAATTTGGGGGGCATGTTCGTGGAATTGATATCGACAATAGCACCAAAAATGGGCTTGACAACCCTCCCCCTTTAAGAGATACCTATATGTCGGCTAATTCGATGGTTTATACCTACGTATGAACATATATAAAATTTATGTCTGTTAGTTTTCGTTTTGGAGCGAGTACAACTATAATTTTGTCAGCGCTACACATGATTCGGACCTATTATTGTTATTCTTTGCATTCCTCACCTAAATAAAGTACCGACTTGATTAAATTTTAAACTAGATAGATCTGCGTACCGTAGAACACATATGGTTTACGTTTTTTTCTTTTAAGGAAACACTCAGAGGGGACGGAACAGGGGCTATTTCGCCCTATTTTCAACTATTTCGCCCTATTTTCAACTAATATATAATGTGACCTGTTTTGAGCAATAAAAACATCTATTTTGGACGTGAAGAAGTTCGCCAGCTCAGCTAGCATTATATATATATTTTTCTTGTATCCTGCAGCTATTTTCGCTTGGCGCATTTTAATCTCAGAATGAACGACATAATTCACGGCCGTTAACTGAAGAATTTTAATGGACAATTCTTCTATCAAGCCATATTAAAAAATGCTATCAATACGCTCTATGAGGCGCTCTATTTTTAGTTCTTCTTCAGTTTTAGGTCGACTTTCCCAAATCGATTCTCTCTTACTGTTCCGTAGGCCCAAACTCTACTTTGACGTAAATACCAAATTATATTTAAGATAAGATAATTGTCGAAATAAGTTTTATGGTTCTTTCGTTCAGGTATAATGTTCGCTAAGTAAATAACTATATCGAAACAAAACCATAATTTTGATTCACCCAAAATTGTATACAACTTCCTTTGAACTACACAGATAATATTTTTGTGTCTCGTTTTATGAAATTTTTAGGAATATAATGTCATTTTTTTTTTTTAATGGTATCATCATAAACATATTAGACTTCGAACAAAATGTGAAGCAAAGTGCCAATAAGTTAAATCTATTGGGCACATTTGCTTCTACCAGGAAAATGAAACGAAGCACACTTCACATTTTGCGAAGCCGTGTGAATTTTGTCCAAAATTACTCCAAATACCGGCACAGTCCCCAGATCTCAACATTAAATAGCATGGTTGGGAAGAACTCTTCCGTGAGCTCTATACATCCACTTTCTTTTGAGGCAGTTTAAATAATGAATATCACGAGAATGGAAGAATATAACACCCGTATCAGCGATGCACTGCGCGCAGAAGCAGGAACGCCAAAGGTGGTATGAAGGTGAACTTCACCCCTGGCGGGCGGAGCCGACTATTGTGGAATACTTGTTGCAGAAGACCTTGTGGGGGCGAAACTTTTAAAAGATGAAAGAAGTCAATTAATGGATAAATAGAACACTAATTCTAAAGGTACGGATTTAGATGTGAAACACACGAATTTACAAAAGACATCGACTGGACTAGAAAAGTCTACGCCTACAATCGGAAATAGTAGTGTTATTCTCATTATATTAATGAATAAGGCTCCCATTATATGGGACATAAGTTTTGGTGTACATACAGTATACACACTTGCGGACAATCATGAAAGAAATAAGTACCTTTGTGCAAGAGTGAGACAAAGTCTTTTTTCTTCGGGACAAAGAGTGGAAATTTTGTATCATATAGAATATTTACATTTAGCAATAACCCAATTCACCTCTTAACTACACCTAATAGCGAAAAGGTTCTTCCTTCTTCAGTAAATGTATAAGTAAAACGTGCAATATATATATATATAGTATATTCGACTACAAGACCAGAGATTTGGTTCTATGAGACGGTGAAATGACCGTCATTTCGACGAGTTTTACGTTTCTTCAATTATCTAACTTTTTAAATGAAGAATGTCATTGTATCATACACAGCAGACAGATATCCCCTCTGCTGCAAAAAATACATGCACTTTTCATGTTTCCAATAATTTTTGATACGTACTTGGCTCCAAGAAACGTGGTCTGACCACTCTTGAATTTCAGCAATTCTATTCGATACAAAAGTCGTTAAAGATGATGAATGCGTTTTATCTGTGCAGTGTTATTTTAGATTTGAAATTTTTCAAATTTGAAATTTATCATACGCTTAATTCTGTAGCACAACTCAGCTAGCAGGTGTATAGCACGTGGTTCAGTAAGTTAAACTTAAGTGAAACTAGGGTATGTTAGATTTAAGCCCGTTGTATTTAGTATTGTTGCAGCCGCCGTAGTCCAGTAGGTAGTGTGGTAGCTTATTAGACCGGAGGCCACTTTTCAAATATTCAGATATTTTCAACAAAACGAAATATGAAAAATATTTCTTCGGCGATTTCAGACAAAAACTGAGAATAAATAAAATTGCCATGAAAAGTTAAAAAAAAATTGTCGTCCGGAGTCGAAGTTCCCGCCATTCATGTATAAAATTAACACACGCAACATGAATGGTGTGAGAAACTAGGTCGTAATCATTTGAAAAGAATAATTTAGTGGCTACACACTCTTTTAGGAGAGAGACCATTTTTTTGTATACAGATGTGTCAAGGACATATAATGGAATAGAAGTAAGGATATTTGTTGAGTCTTTTTATTCATTTATTGTAATTATCATAACACAACAAGATACTAAATCTTTTAAGTGAGAGTGCTATGTGTAGAATCAGCAATAAAATATTAAAGAATAGTTAACATAAATTACATATTAAGTAAAAATTAAAAAATTAAATAAAAATATAAGAAAATTTAAAAAAAGCTACCTGTACTATAAAAATAATTAAAACAGTTATTCATATAAGACTTCCTTTGAACTACACAGACAATATTTTTATAAGCCGTTTTATGAGTTTCTAATATTGTCGACTGTCATCACGGTACGAAATATGTACTGAAATAGAAATATAAGGCAATTTAAAAAAGAAAGTCGTCGTAGTCTAGTAGGTAGTGTGTTGGCTTATTAGACGAAAGGCCAGGGTTCGAATCCCCGGTCAGACATCAAAAACAAAATATGAAAACAATATTTCTTCGGCGACTTCCTCTCAGCAGATTTCTGGCAAAAACTCTGAGATAAATAAAATTGCCATGAAAAGTTTCTCAAAAAAATCTGTCGTTCGGAGTCGACTTTAAACTGTAGGTCCCGCCACTCATGTATAAAAATTAGCACACACAACATAAGTGGTGTGAGAAGCTAGGCCGTAATCCTGACTGAAGGGTTGTAATGGCCAATTATGTATGTAATTTACTGTACTATATAAACATAATTAAGAGTACAAGAGTACAAAAATATCAAAATAAGAGTATTCAGCTAAATCAGTTCAAAAAATAAGAATAAAAATATAATTGATATAAAACCTGAAATAATATTAAAAATTGATAAATAACTCCAATTTGAACGCATTTGGATTGCCTTAATTTTGAACGGAATTTGGTAGGGAATTCCAGACTTGTGGTGTGTATAAAAAACTGTCGCTGTGGCAGCAGTGTCTTATATTGTTGCCGAATAATCTTCACAAACCGGTTAGATCTGGCAAACTTAACTCGGCTTAGTAAATATGTCGGCTGTTTTGTGATAATAATTTATGTAATAGAATAAAGTATTTAATTTTCAAGAGATTATCACATTTTACACTTAATATCTGGTACGCTAAGAAATATGGTCACGGCGACATATTTTGCTATGTTTTTGTATGCTTAGTTGAGTTTTCGGTTCTAATTACTATCGCAGTTTGCGCACAACCATATAATAGTATAGGAATTATGTACGTTTTAGCAAGTTGCATGCGAATGGCGAAAGGAGTTGAATCTACAACTTTATGGTTAGACTACGACAATCTGTCATTAAAACCAATACCCAATATCAAAGGGGACTCAATTCAGATATGTCAAATCTATTGGTTTCCGAAAGTATTATGTATTTGTACTAAAAAGGAAGCTGAAGTTCAGCTGTCAATTTTCATTAAATCATGAAACAAGAAATAATATTCTCCTTACGAGTACTAGTATAAATCTGCACATCATTACAGTTAACCAAAACATTTCGTAGATCATTTATGTACTTACAAAACAAAGAGGCTCCAGTATTGACTCCTAGGAAATCCCTTTACAAACATTAAGCGGATTTTAAATATTGTCATTATAATCAACTTTTTGAAATCTGTTTATTTGATAAGAATATATTAGACTACCAGCAGAATTAAAAAAGGAAAACAATTTCTCGGGCCTTTTCAATAGAACTTTGTGATCGGCTGTTTCAAAAGGCTTGGTGTGATCAAAAAGAACTAAAAACGCTACTCCCTTTTCAACTAGTTTCGTCCTAAAAACCTCAACTACATTTGTTAGAGCGGTATTACAACTCCTACCTTTTATGAATCCTCACATTATAGAATTTGGCCTGAACTCATTTTTAGTGTTGGGAATGGGAAGGATTTTAGATAGCATTTATTCATCAGGAAAAGTAGATTTAGTCAGACCTCTGTTGAATAAGAGGGTGTAATATGGCAAAATTCTAGGTACCAGAGTTTTTAAAATCAAAGCATCTAAACCAGTGGTTACCATTTCATAGAACAATTGTGCAGAGAGAATTCACACGCATTGTGTATGCTCTTTTATTTAGTCGTCGATCAGACAGCGGAGAGTGCACATGTTAGCGGATGCTATGATATTGTTTTTTCAGGCTTACACGCAAAAAATATTTTAAATAAGCCATTTAAATGATAAGCAAAGGGAACAGCTTTTTTGTAGACAAAAAGAAATTTTTTTGGAAAAATTAAAAGGCTTGTTATTAGTAGGTAAGGAAATTTCTGTAAAAAATTATTGATAATTTTATGAAAACACTCCGATCTATTTATAACTGATGCAATAATTCATTTACATAGAGAGAGAGAGTAAGAGAAAGATTTTTGTTGGGCATAGTCAGCCTGAGTTCATGTTATATTTTTCACATCTTCGACCTAGCCATGGCAGATGATCCCTCCAATGGATACAGCAACTGAATCGGCCTCTTTAGAATTACGTTATTTCCTAATCGTACAGTACAAGCTTGCACGTGACCTTCTCTGCCTTGGAATACGGAATCAACCACTGTTAATTTCCAAAGTAATCTTAACTTCAAGTCTTAGTGTTTTAAAACAACATATCCAATTTGAATGCTACGAATGGGACCACACTTATTGTGATGAATTCCGCGCAACTGTTGCCAACTTATGTAATATCGCCTAATTATTGCTTGTCTTAAGTTCCATGACTTAGCCATAGAAGATTTATAGGTTTGAAAATCTGCTGGCATAAAAAGGGCTTTATAGTTAGTAATAAAATGAGCCGGAGTTAATGGCTATAGATCGTTATAATCGTTGGTAATGTGTCAGTGGCCTAGCGTTTATGACGCATTAAGCTTCTGCCAAAAAAGTTGGTGCTCTCTCGGGAATATATTTCCATGTGATGCCTTCATGTGTAGTTATTTGTATGCTTCAATAATTGCTCCAGTTTCCTTAGCTCTAGGTCAGATCGCTTGAACGTTTTTGCGTTGTCAGTTATGATACTTTTTGGAGGACCAAACCTTGATATAAAACGACGTAAAGCATTTATACAGCTTTCAATCGTCATATCTTTGACTAACTCTAAATGTACAGCGCGAATTGCTGCGCAAGTAAAAAGCATAATGTAACCCTTTGGCTCCATTATTTCGTAAGGCTTTGTTGTTCTGATAAATACATACATACATAATTGGCCATTACAACCCTTCAGTCAGGATTACGGCCTAGCTTCTCACACCACTTATGTTGTGTGTGTTAATTTTATACATGAGTGGCGGGACCTACAGTTTAAAGTCGACTCCGAACGACATACTTTTGAGAAACTTTGCATGGCAATTTTATTTTTACTCTCAGAGTTTTTGCCAGAAATCTGCTGAGAGGAAGCCGCCGAAGAAATATTTTTTTCATATTTCGTTTTTGATGTCTGACCGGGGATAAGAACCCTGGCCTTTCGTCTAATAAGCCAACACACTACCCACTAGACTACAGCGAGTATGTTCTGATACGCTCTACAGATAAAGTTGTTCATGGCTTTGAAGCACTTTTTCCATGTAGTCGCTTGTAGACTAATGTTTTTTTTTATTAGTTGTCGGCGTTTTACAATCCAAAAACGTTTTCTTAAGAGTGCTAATACAGAATTAACACCGCTATGCATTGCCGCATGATGCGTCTCATTTATTTACAATATGGTGAGATGATAATTCTTAAGCAAAATTATTGGGTTGCATGAATAATCACTGAAAACTGAATTTGTTAACCGCCCTTGAAATCGCATAACACTGTTAATTAAAGTTGGGTTAAAAAAATTAGCTTGGACTGTGCTGAAATTTTTTCGTGTCTTTCTAGATCTGCATATTCGGTTTCGTAGTGAGCTTTTTGAAAGTACTTGATAAAATAATATTTTGCTTGTTGTATTTCGATATATATAATTTTTCAATAGTATTGACAGCAATTAAATTCACGCGTTTTTCTAACAATTTGCTAATACAATTTTTTATAAAGTGAAATATATACGCTGTGATGCACAGCAAACTTTTTTAATCCGCTAATCTTTTCAAGAATTGGTTCTGTTTTTTGCATGATCTGTGATTCGCTCTCAACCGATGCAAACAAATTTGTCAAAGGCTTCAAATTGTATTCTTATGGCCAATATTCGGTGGTTTTTGTTAACCATATTGGACCAATTTTCCAAGCGTTGTTTTCTAATATTTGCTTACCTGTTAGACTTCTCGTTAAAAAATCTGCTGGATTCGATTTACCATCACAATGTCGCCACTCATATATATTGCTAAGCTGGTTTATTTCGTTGACTCTCGTTTTGATATACGGTATAAGTTTACCATTACTATTTATCCAGATCAACGCTATAGTAGAGTATGTCCAGAGCTAAAATGCACTTATTTCAAAGTACAGTGAACAGCCAAGTAATTCCTTTAAGCGCGCAGCCATTAATGCGGCTGTCAACTCCAATTCCGGTAGTGATAGCTCATCACTCCTTGATAGGTCGTACTCAATTTTTGGAACAAATAAAATTTGTATAAAATTCTCCATTACCTGTTGTCTGCCGAGAATAAGTTTATTTGACTTGTCAGGCGTACCTTCAAACCAAAGGAATCTATGAAGGTTGAAATCTGTGAGAAAGCTTTTTCACTATCTGAGGTAATAACAATTTTATTGGAACGGGAAATATTTTAATTTTCGCTGTTCCACAATATTTTAAGTTTAGCTCTCTCACCAAATGTTCGCTGACGTAAGTTCTCTGGTTAGCGTTGTCCGTCACGATTCTAGACAAAACGCTTTTGTTGTTGTTTATGTCGTTGATTATACCTTTCGCTGTTTGTAAATATATAACGTTTTCTTCTGGTTCCAATGTGTTTAATACTGCTGCACCGCTGTTATCTTCTTGTGAACTTCCCTATGACTTCTGCTGCCTTGTTTCGCTGCTTCGAGCTTCGTCGGCATTACTGGTTTTTACATTATATCTGGCCTTCTCACTCATAGAAGTAGTATGCCTACCTCTACAAAAGTCACATTTAATCCAGTTAGCTTTACAAAATTTAGAGTTGTGGTTTTTTTGTACATCTAAAACATCTTGCTTCTTTTAACAAAATTTTCCATTAAAGATAACTTTTTGGTGGAATGATTATTTCGTTTGCAAAAAATGCAATTGTTGTTTGCGTTGTGGTCGCTAATGAATAGTCCAATTGCTGTACCGTAATTCGGTTGAGCATTTCTGTTCGAAGAACGCCTTTCAGATATTTCTGTTTTTTCCAACGCTTCTATATCTACTTTTGTAAAAACAAGTAAACTCTTTAAACTTTTATCTCTATTGTCTCCTTCTTCTTCACCTACTGTTGTACTAGAATGAGCAGCTGTACTTGAGGTTTGATGATGAACTGTACGAAGTTTTGCTGGTATTGCGCCTAATAATATTGATTTTACCATAAGGTCATATTGAAAAGTTGAAACTTTTAGAGCTTTTAATGATCGAATTGTTGAGCTGACTTCATTATAAAGACGACGAAGACCATTCACATCACTGCGCTATAGGTCAAACGACCACATTTTCGGGCCGAAATTATAAGGAATCGCTGAATAAGGATAAAAATCGGTATACGGGGGGTTTTTTTTTAAGATGCTGATTTCAAATCTGATATAAAATTTGTCAAAAATCAAAATTGTGGATCCAATATGGAGACCTAAATGTTAAAATTTCTACAAATTTACATTAAAATCAGTGTACGGGGATTTTTGGAGCTGCTAATTTCGAATCTTAGGTACAATTTTTAAAATTCAAAATGGCGACCCAAATTTTTAACTTTTGAAGATTCATTCATTCATATGACGAAACTAATATTTCTACCTAAATTTAAAAATTTCTTCAGCTTTGCATGAAAATCTATATTTGGGGGTTTTTGAGTCAAAATTTTCATGGGATCCAATATTCGATTATAAAATTTATTCTGATTTATGTTAACTATGTTAACGTTCATTATCTAAAAGCTCCAAAAAATAAAAAATTTTTTAAAAAAAATTTTTTGATCAGCGGAGGCTGCCCACAAAAAATGATATTTCTCAAAAAACGCAAAAAATCGCAACATGAAATTGACAAAAATTAACTCAAAACTCTTCATTTAACACATTTTTAATTTTTAAAGCTTAAACAAAAATTAATTTTCGAAAAAAATTTAATTATATGTTATGTCAGAATTATGCGTTTTTAGTCAAAAAACATATTTTCTAAAAAATCATTTTCTTCAACTATTAAGAACTCTCCATCACTTTTGTTTTCCATATTTACTTTAAATTTATGTTTGTTTTTCACCTACTTAGAGAACTCCAAAATTTTAACGAGATCACACTTTATACACTGCCTTTAAACTTTACTTACAAACTATGATTTTGAATACTCGTTAAATAGACGTCGTTAATTTTTTAGAAAAAAAACATGGTTTTAGTATCTTTGATATGTTCTTTATCGAATACCAAAACACAAAATGCATTCTTGAAAGTGAGAAAAGATATTTTTGGCCCCAAAAATGGGTAAAATTAACTATAGTACACTGTGAGAAGTAACTTATTTAGACACATCAGCTTCTGTACGAATCGTCCAATGTAATTCAATGGCTTCATCGTAACACGGTTCTGTAGCTGTTAATCCAGCTTTTGTTGTTGCCGCATTACCTTCCAAAGATTCAAGGGAAAATTAAATTTTGTAGCCTAAATTGTTCCCAAAAGGGAACCCTGTTCTCAAAATTTACATCGAAATTTTTATGCTCAAATGATTACAACTTTACGCCACTAAATTCGCTTGCGTTACTTGTGCCAACGCTAATGACTCTGGTTGTGTCGTTTGCATCAACGTTAGAGGCCTTAGTTGTAAACTGCGTGAGAACATATTCTATTTATACAATATCATCATACACTATGATTGCATTACATTCTTTCTGGTAACCTTCCGGCTTAATTGTGCACTGATCCGCTTTTTGTAAATTAATAAGAGCATTCTTTACTCGCGGGACATAGAGGTTCATATCAGATTCCATATTTTCTGGGCTTTCGATATTTTTAAATTGTGGGTCTTCAAGGGATTTTAAGAAAGCCGCGTTGCATAATTTGCCAACTGGGTTCGCCGTGTGACCCAATACATATTATCCATTTTTGTTACAAATTACAACCGCCCGCTATTTAAATTCTTTAATCGCTAACGCTATTAATATTATTTATTTTATAAATTTTTTTAAAGAACAATAACTGTCCCGGGTGTCAGCACCATGTAAAAATCTATTAATAATTTTAAAAATGCACTCCGATTCATTCACAGTTTCTGCGGAAGCGTTATTTATAACTAATGTAGTAATTCATTTACATAGAGAGAGTAAGAAAAAGAGTAATTATAAAAAGATTTATGTTGGCCATAGTCGGCTTGAGTTCATGTTATATTTTTCATAATTTATGAACCAAAACTAGCTTCCACGAAATATCTAAAAAACTAATTTTTGAGTCAAAGATGTATAAGTTTATGCATATTGATGAGATGGAAATAAAAATATCGTATATTATTAACAAATTTATTTTCTCTCTCTTACACACTAATACACGACCAAAAAATGTTTGGTAACTCCTGATCTAAACCATCAAAACCAGTTGCATTCGATTTTACCACTAAAATACATTATAAAATTTCAATCTGATCTACGCAATAAAAACTAAAGAAGTATTGTAGTGAAACATAACAAAGGTCATCAATAAATTACCGACAGACGTTGGAACCTTAATATTTACAATCAATATCGATTTTAAAACATTTTCTACCAATTCCTATTTCACGAATTAAATTAAATTTAGATTTGTTGCCCCTTGCACTGGAAAACTTCTCGATTTTTATGCGCCTGTTTACCTCCAGCTGATTTATGAAGAGCTTTTAAATCATCAGTTTTGAACCTCTTCCAACGCCTGTAGTGCTTTTATTTCAGTACTAGACCACGGTTGCTCCAGATTTATTTTCAAGAATGATTTTTCTCTAATTAATCGTTAATAACTTATTTCCAATAATATTGTATTTTTCACGCAGATCACTAAGTCTCCTTTAAATTTCTTAAATTTGAGGTACTGTCTATGATGGTCGGATTTCAGAATTATCAACTGCTTGTTGTTGATTTTATTATTGTTATTTTTGGTTTAGATTAAGATTAATTCGAAACTAAGTTTTCAGAGCCTATGGGGGAACTATAAAATGACTTTCAAACAATACGTGTGTGGGAGAGTGGGGAAATAAAATAAAATATTTGGCAAAACGTGAAAATTAAAACCAATGCTAGTATTCAATACAAATAATATTTATTACGTATAGAACGTACCTTTCGAGTTGGGGGTTGATCGGATAATAAATATCTCTTTTCTTTTCTCATGTTAACAATTCACAATCTTAATTCTACACAAAACACACGGTTGTACAAATACTTAAAACTAGGCTTAAGGTTAGGGTGGCCAGCGTGAACAATATGTATGTGCTTAACAAACTTGAACAGAAAGTACAAAGGGACATAGCAATACTATATGGTTTCAACCCGCCATCGTAGCACTTAGTTTCTATGAGAGAGCAGCAGTTCAGACTGGAAGCTGGTTAGCTTCATCGACGGTGATAAGGCCAGAATCCTTATTTGGAGTTGCAGAAGTGCTTCATAAGAGTAGACTAGGAGTAGCAGAAAAGACGAAAAAAGATGTACGCTCTTCTAAAGTCAAACAAGTATAAGACAATCTATACTCTACTTTTTTTCGGAGATTTGACAAGTGGTTTGAGTTATGAATCAGACTATATTGAAGTAGTCTGAGGTATGTTACCGGTCATTCTTGTCTCAAAGATACAAGAAGGAAGTATTTACCGAGTAGTAAGAAAGAAGTTGTTCAAAAGCGTCTTGAAGTTTGATAAGGCAACAGAATCGGGAGAAACAGCCTATATGGATTGAGAGCGGTTCAATAAATTGCCCGACCGCGAGATTTCACTACTTTTATATAATTAAATAATAATAGTTCGTCAAAAAATCGTTAGATCTGGTTGTAAATTGTGATCATTGAATCAGCTAGAAGGGGAAACATAAGTAAACATAATTAAAGAAATGGAAGTAGATCATAGAGGAAAAAAGCTGTGTGTTAAAGTATACATGCAACATTTTTACGGTAAATCGTATATTGAAGAAAAATGAAAAATTAAGGAAATCGTTTTTTTTTTGCATTATTTTATTATATTGGATCTTTCCGAAGTAACTAACAGTATGTATTAAAATCTTAAAACTAAAATGTACATAATTGGTATCGCCAATGCAATAGCCAATTTTTATTGTTCACAAATATTAGGGAAAAATATTATATTCAATCCAGCCTTCTAAGACGACTATGACCCTCAAAAAGCAGCAGATTCCTTGCAAGGTGGTTTGGGTGACTAAGCAGTTTTATTAGATACGAGGTGGTTACCTTTTTGTTTTCTTCCCTAATCATTCTTAAAAGTTTAGATTGTCTTCTCTGCAATTATTCTCTGCTGTTCCCCATAACTCGATGCCATATGCCCATATTGGCTTCATAACTGCTTTGTACATGAGCACTTTCAGATCTAAACCCACAGTTGACCGTGGTCCCATAAACCAGTGCAGTTGGGCAGATTTTAGATTTACCTGTGTTATTTTTGCCGCCATATGGTGAGTCCAAGTAAGACGACGATCGAGATGCATACCCAGGTACTTGACGTGGTTTTGTTCCGGTACTCTTAAACCATTAATGCTCAATAGAGGACAGTTTTTCCTTTTAAACGTGAAGGTTATGTGGACACATTTCCTAGCATTGACTTTAGTTTTCCATTTATCTAACCATTTCTCCAATTCATTAATATAGGATTGAATTTGAGCGGAAGCAAGTACAGGGTTATCATGGGTGCTTATAAACCGCGAAGGTTGAAGTGTTAACCAATGAGCTCGTTGGCATATCTGCAATGAACAACAAATAAAAGAATGGCCCTAGGATGCTTCCCTGGGGAACGCCAGCAAAAATCCTTTTCCGGGAAGATAAGTTAGAGTTTCATCTTGTGTGAAAATATCTGTTTTCGAAGTAACTTCTGAAGAGCTTATGGACGTTAGCGGGTAATATATTTAAGATTTTATATATCAAACCATCATGCCAGACTTTGTCAAATGCTTGAGAGATGTCAATAAAGATCGCAGTACAATACTGTTTCTTCTCGAAAGCTTATCGAATCAAATTCGTTATACTGTGGATTTGTTCCGTAATGCTGATTTTTTCTAAAACCAAATTGATGATGGGGAACAATAGTATTGATATCCACTTCCTGAAGTAATCTGTCAATGAACATTCTTTCGAACAGTTTTGAGAGAATAGGCAACAAACTTATACACCGATATGATGTGACTTGAGTTATATCCTTGCCCGGTTTAGGTATCATAATCTTCTCAGAAATCTTCCACGACGCCGGAAATTAACCAACTCGTAGAATGGAGTTAAATAGTATAGCTGAGGTGGGTAAGTTTTTTATCATTAAAGCTGTAACTTTGTCGTAGCCGAGAGCTTTTTCGTGTTTAGTCTCTTAATAGTCGTTCTCAATGTGGCGAGACAAAAATTAAACGGGTGTTGCACCTTATCGTCAATTATTGGGGAACTGATATGTAACATTTGGAGTGAAAACGTTCTCCAAATGGTTAGCAAAAGCTTCAACTTTGCAGTCGAATAGGAGCTTCGTATGTGGTAGGCCTTCTTTTATTTTTCACTGCATTCCATAAACTGTAGTCCGACTTTTCAGTGACACCCAAGTTCTTCAAATAATGGTTGAGATTTGACTCTTTTTCCTCTTTCAAGGCATTTTGTAACTTTGTTTGACACTGTTTAAGAAGTATCTTTAAATAAGGGGAACGGTATTCTTGTTATAGTCTTCTTAACCTCCTCTTTTCCCGTACTAGTGATTCTATTGATCCGGGGCATGTAATGCTAATATTCTTCTTTACAGAGCTATATATATAATGCAATTTAAAACAGCAATTTCAACACACTTTTCTTTTCTTTAGATTTATTCATTTGCTAGGCTAAATTAAATTTAATTAATATAATTTTTACTTTTTTTTATAACATTTATGAAATTAATTCATTATTTTTATCATTTTATCATTTTATTAATTTAATTTTTATAAACAGTACTTTTGAATAAGATATATGCTTGTTGTACTGGTTTTAATCAATAAAAATAAATAAATAAATAAATAAATAAAATAAAAAACTGGAGAAGAAAAAAAAAGACAAAATGGAATTCCTTAGCCTGCATGGATTATCATGTAGAAGCAATATAGTGGATGGATGAAAGATACAAAGAAGAATTTAATGAAACGCTTTCGCATTTTATGTTCTTAAAACAGCGATGTCAATGACGTCAGGAATTTTGTTTCGGTCAGTGGGCCAGTATGTGGGTTTACCTGCAGACATGGCGTCCATTTTGCAAGACAATATTGCATCTTAAAGTTGTCTTCCTCTTGGAGTAAGAAGACGCGACCCCCAGAACGTATGCTTTGCATTATAGTCTCCGGCAGATATGAATTTTGGATCAAGGGTTTTAAAATATTCAATAAACTGCTCCTTGGGAATGTTGTATTTAGGAGGACAATATACCGCTGAAATGGTAGTTCCGCTATCGGGTAGATTTATTGAAGTGGCCTGCATATGTTCCTTCTCCGGCATTAAAAAGTGTTTAACATCCTTACGTACGAGAATTGCTGAACCCCCACATACTCTACCACTCGGATGTTTGATATCATAGGTGCAATAACCTGAAATTTTAAAACAATTTTTCCACGTAAAATGAGTTTCTGACACCATCAGTAAATCAATTTGCAGCGAATAAGGGAAATGTTGAATTTCATTTTTATGTTGGCTTAAGCCATTGGCATTCCAAAAGCATATTCTCAAGCAAGTCATTTTCCGTTTACCATAATTTGCATTTACATTGTTTGGTTTTGCATCAATTGCTGCATATTAGTTATAAAAATATTCATTGTTACAATTAAGTTCTCAATATTATTTTGAAAACCCGAACTGGGCTCTGACGTACCTTCCTTTAGTGCCTGTGCGTACGAAGAAGGCTTATTTCTTCCGTTGTGAACGACATTATTCTCAATGGGAATTGTTTTGTTCGGAGTTTTCAGAAGTGCTGGGATATTTCAAGCCTAATATTGAGCATATTTTGGACTTCTAAATGTTGCTTTTTCCTTAAGTCGTAGGAATATCTCACATCCGCGGTAATTTTCTGTATGCTTTTGGCCCCAGTTGCTGCATTTCCTGAAGGATAGATCAGTTGGGGGATGGGGGCACTCTACGCTATTATGAATATATCCACATCGGACACAAACTGATGGCAGTCTGCAGTAAGACTTAGTGTGTCCAAATTCCTGACAGTTTTGGCACAAAAGGGGGACCTTTCCTTTTAAATGGTTCCTCCACTGTTACTCTTCTGTTAAGAAGATATGTCAAGTCGTAAATGGGATGAACTTCTCTCTTGTTCTTTAGTTGAGAAACGTGAAATGCTACTTCAACTCTAAATAGAGGTTGAGGGATTTTTCCCTATTTAATATATTGTGAATGGACTTCACCTCGTAACCTTCGGTCTCAAAAGACGATTTAATTCATTTGCTGGCTATCGATGCCCTTAATGACTACTACCAGGCCTTTGGCACTTTTTAATTGGTATGTTTCGTAACTCTTTTTTTAGCGTCAAAACATTTTCCTTCCGTATAGTTGCAACATAGAAATTATCCTTACTTACTAGTTTGGACAATGTAGTTACTAGGGTATTAGTCGTAACTTCTCGCAAATAGAGTGCAAGTGGTTTGTAATTTTTGGATCTCGTTGCTGCTTCCATATCATTACCTTGATTATCGAGGATGGCAAATCTATTTTGTGATTTCATATTGGTTTTTACTACTTTAGGACTGGGTGCTATGCTAGAAGATTTAGGGCTCGACTTTCGTTTGGTTATAGTTATGTAGCTGTCCATTCCCGTTAAAACCTTTGCGTTATCAATCGCACTATTTATCTGTTTAGTAGGCATTTTTTCTCTGTGTCGCAGAGGAACCAGACGAAAAGTTGAGCATACTTTTAGTGATAATGTTATCCGACTCTACCGTATTTATACTACTATCTGCTGTCAGTGGCAATTTTGCTTTTGTTAAATTAGTATTCATTACTATGTGGGTTAACACGAACGCGATCGATCTGGCTTCGCGGTTAGATACAAGCTGTCATCAGTTTTTTATTTGTTTTATTTTTTTTCGCTTTCTTCTGCAATCGCGGAAACATACGCAGTGTAAATAAGTATTTAAAGAGCTCATTTAGAGCAGTTACTCTATTACATGCACTCTAAATTCTTTTTTTATTTATTCTTTATTTGAATTACAGTAAAAGGATTTTAATTAATATCTCTATCACTGATACTTTATTTTATATTAAACGTTTTCTTTTACACAAAATATAATATATAAATTAGCGTCATTTCGCATTTATCTTTCATCAAAATTATTTTTGTTAAATTTTTAGCCCGTAATTATTTATAAATATAATAATAATTTATCACTACAAGAAAGGAATTCAATTAATAAATTAATGGTTCCTTTAAACCTAAGGAATTAAGTTTAGGGAAGATTTTGAGCCTGACAGTAACTAGTTACTCATGAGTAAATAAACACAATATATAGAAGATATATAATAATAGCGGATGGAAGCGATCTTTAATATGAATCAATGCCAGAAAGAACGTATTACCAAATAGATGTTCAACCTGTTGGTCACAAAAGCCAAAAAGTAAGACTCACTTTATTATTTATTTGTAACCAAAAGCATATATGACAACTGCTTTACGGCACGAAATTTTACATTCTTTGGGGATTGATATACAAAAATTAAATAAAACTATTATTTTATTTGTAGATAATGCTAGTTGTCATAAAACTCTGCATCTTACAAAAATTGCGGTACAATTTCTATCACCAAATACTACAGCGTTAACTCAGTCTTAGGTCAATGTATCATATCAGCATTTAAAACATAATACTAAAGAAGCAAATTATAAACAGACATGGCAGTGAATGAATTTTACAAATCTATTTCATTATTGGACATACTTCATTTTATAAAACGATCTTGGACTTTGGTGACACCATCTGCCTTTCTCAATTGTTTTAGTTTGTATTTTAACATATTCTATTTTTATTACGTATATGTAGTATTTATTATATAGTTAGGATTATTACCGAGTTTACTGAAAATATCAAAGGACAAGATTCTCTGAATTGCATCCTAAACCGAACGGATTACAGAAATTGGGATAAAGATGAAGAATGTTTTGGTGAATTAATTGAAAGCGAAATGTTTAAGGGTGTTTTGGACAGTGGTAATACAGAGAATAGAAATAATATTTAAAATGACGAAGGTGAGGAAGTAATCCAAATAATATCATTAAATGGAGCGCTAGCAGTTTTCAATATTCTTCAAAACTATTGTTTCCACAAAAATATGGACTTTCTAATAGACCAAATTGAAAGTGAAATGGCTAAATAACAATACGATATTTTTTGTTTAAATAATAACACCTGCAAGAATGTTGCCTAGAAAAAGGAATTCTGAATTTATTTCTGTTTTTTATAAGATATTTATATATATATATATGCTCAAAATTTAGTGCAAATGTTGATTATGAAGGTAAGGCAAAATTGCAGTATTTTATTCTAGAAACTAATAGAGCTGCGATTAGAGTTACCAGAAGTAAGTCATAAA